>JAQIVE010000055.1:0-63525 GCA_034698285.1 Sminthurinus bimaculatus
CGGGACGAAATTTTCAGGGTAGTTTCTTTGAACCAAAAGGAACGATATGACGACCTAAGGGTTTAGCTTTTCAACTTTTTGGGTAAAGTGGCGAATTCTAGTATACATACAATATACAGGTATAATACATATTACGTATTGAAATTTCATTCGAGGAGGTTATTCATCGGAAGGAAAAGCTAATTTCTATATCTCTCTCCCGCTTTATGTATGCCTGCATTCCGAAATGCACGCACACACATACAAATACAACTAGCTTCACTTTGTAATAATATTATGATCTCGGCTATTTATGGCGAAGCTCATCCAATCCCATCTCATCCACTCATATTTGAGGAAGCAACACAAGAAGAAATGTGCGGGAGTAGCACAGCTTCTCGTGATAAATTTAAATAAAGTAGATAGGCAGATAGATGGAAGATTCAAAAATCTCACCAGCGAGATCACCACATAAATAATGATAAATAATGTTAATAATAATAATAATTCCCATCTATTTCGGCGCTTGACTTTTAATTCTCAGATTTCTCCTTCAAAACGATAGTACACACATTTAACTGTTAGCCGTTATGCTGACTAACGGTCCTGCCTTTATAGCGTAATGGTGACTGTGTGCATTGCAGACGGATTTTTATACTTGCGATTGAGTGCCACGCTCCACTTTTTTGAGATTTTATGACGATTATAATCATTTCATCGTAATTTAAATGCGTTCTATGCATCCACTTAATAATACAAATAATTGGACTTGGTACAATCATCGAAAATCCAAGCTAAATTTACGTACAACCCAACGTACGTACTATGTACGTACACTGGTGCCCAGGATTTTATTATGTACAATCAAACTTGCTCAATTCCAAAACTCCAATTCCGACCAAGGAAAGATTTATTGTGTAGACTACAGAAATTGTATTTGTACATATGGCGAAGTCGACTTCGCTGGACTTGATGGGACTGGCTGGATCCATATGCGTGAAATTTAGTGGAAAAGTTTCCAGTTTTCAAGAAGTTGCACAGCCAAACTAGAACTAGAAACTGAAGGGGGCGAGAGGAGAGGTGGAAAGTTTATAGTGTGAAAAATGTAGAATTTACTGTGTATTTCACAGTATACATTATGATTATACCGTTTCTCTTTTCCTCGTTTTATTCTATAAAAGGTATATACAAATTTGGTATAGATATTATTTTTACTCCCTGTTCTGTATCCCGTCTATCTCGTACATGCAACTTTATTGAACACTGTATATTATTGAGGGAAAGTTTTTCATTTCCACAGACGGTGCACACACGTTTATACATACGTATACAAGTAAGTGTAAACGTACAGTTTTTAATGGCATCAAGGGCAAAAATTTGTAGCATACCTCCGTAAACATTTTTTGCTCCTTTTACTTAAATATAAATATGAGTGTGACGAAATGTGGAGCCAAACCATCTTTCAAAATTTGCTTACCTTTCAACTTCAATTTTACCGTCTGTAAAACTGTTTGGGGCTCCATACTTCAAAGTCAGATGTTCTTCGACTCGATGCAATGTTTGTCCATTGACTTTAGACTCAAATGCATATGTTTTAAGTTTAAAGTTCAGGCAAAGATAAAAGCCTTCCAAAAGTCGCCATCATATAATATACATAATGTACATTGCCTTGCATTTAAGTCTTGTCTACACTAAAGTTTTCATTTTGATGGTATTATTCCATCCAATAAAATGAAGGTGTACCCATTAAATGTATGCATGGAAGTATGCTCATTAGTGCATACCTATATATATACATACAGAAATAAGATAAAATACAAAATGCAAAGAGCAACCTGTGATTGAAACAAATTGGCATGTTTGGGGTGAACCCGAATAGCCAAAAGTTAACGTGCAACTGAAAAGGTAAATAAAGTTCCATAATATGTGACAATCTGTTTCATTTGAACCCAACTACAGTTGTACTCACTTTCTCTAAATGCTTGTCTCTTGCACACAGCGCGTACACGAGAAAGGATTTTTTAGAAACGTTTGTGTGAGTTCGTCAACTACTGGCAGAAACTAATTTTTTGTAGGAAAAGTTAAAGCTGTGCGTTTCTCTCTGGTTCTTCTCTGATTATAGGAAAGAATGTTAAAATGTGTCCTGTGCCATGCGTTCTACTTATCTTTATTCTTGACTAGACGTTAGACTTGAATGTTTGCATGTTGACAAGCTGTTTGTCGAGCATCAATGTCTCATCCTGCATCCTCCTCGTGCAATAATATAACATATAATGTACCGAGAGACATTTCATTACTATCGTGACAGTTTTTTGCAAACGTTATAATATAATATTGAAACAGTTTACTACTTTTGGGTCTCCAAAATTTTATACCTCAGCAAAGAACTCAACGTTTGTTTTCAACAATTTTCATTTAAAACGGAGGACAAAACTACAGGAAAAGAATGGCTCCCCAACTTTACTAAGGTTTCCTTCTATTTGCTAAAGTTGGAGAGATGAGGCAAAAGAAGAGTTTTTAGTTTAAATGACTTTTTTCTTTAAAGAATCCTTCGTTCTGCGGTACGTAGAGGTTATGTACACACGCACATACACTCAACATAATCGACTTGCTTATCGTCGTCGTAATCGTAGTCTTTTGAGTCTTTTTGAGCAAACGCTCAAATCTTAAATTACAACAGTGAACATTCACCGTTCGACATTCAGCACTCAGCAGTCAAAATTACATCTGCATCTCACTCTCTCTCACTAAACTACACTACACTCTTTCTCTTCGCGTATATATGCACGTACAAATCTTTACTATATACGCGCACATCATGTGAGAAAAATAGAGAGCGTGAACTTTCAAAGTTAACCGTCAACGTTGCACTCTCAGTTTATATTGGGAGATGAAGTTTGAGCTACGCAGTTTTACCATATGCTTATATTACATATTGTATGCTACATGCATAAATAAGTATTGCTTGCTGTAAAGCTAAAAGAAAGGGAAGAAAAAACGTGTATTAGGCTCGTGTCAATTTTTCCAAACTCGTGGGCAACATATGGGTGCCTCGGAAAATTGGTGGAGTTTTTCAAAAACAAGACAGAAACAGGATGGATGCATGCATCTATTTACTTCTTCTTTCTATTTACATGCATACGTTATGTATAAGTACAGGAGCATATGCTGAACAAAAAATGCTGACGAATGCTCTAAATCATAGTTACACACACAGCTAAAGATAAGTACTTACATTGTAGATACCGATGCACGCAAGGACTGCTCCTCTTTTCGGATATAGAAATAAATAGGAAATAAATAGGAAAAGCACAAGAGTCCGTAAATGTGACGAAATGAGCTGATTATGATATGTTATGTTGATATGCTCCTAGTGTTACTTGAAAGTTTGGAAAGGAGCAGATGCAAACACGCAAGTAAAACATATGCCGTGCTTTCCTTGATCTTTAAGTTTGTCAGAACAAGCACAAAACAATTTTAAACATCTGAACTTCTAAATTTTTGTGACTAAACATGAAACATTTACCATAACAGAATTCTCAAGTGCTGAGCAATGTCTTTGATATTTGAGGTAAATATGTGAATGTAAAGGTGACCTTCAACGTTCAAAATGGTTCTGATTTTTGTCTCACTAAATGCATTCTTTCCAAAAAAATATACACAGTGTCACCGAAAAATTGATACTGCTCATTTGCCTTAATTTGTTCAGGTATTCCAAATATTTTCGGTAATGTCCATCAAAATTTATAGACGATGTGGGTGAATTTTCTCCCCAGTACAGTCACTTAGGTGAAAGATAATAAATTAAAGTTTTGCTCTCATCGGCCGTCACAAAAAGAAAAGGGGAAAGATGTACGACGAGAGAAAACTCCAAGAAAGAGACGAATCGAGGCTTTTAGCATGGCATGGCCCAATTCATCGCGTCGGTCGAGGACAATGGCATTCATATCCACTTTTCTTCTCGGCTTTGGCTCCCTACACAAAATTCCTTTGCCCATATTTCTCATTCCATATATTGCATTTTGACTTGAAATAAGTGGATTCGTCTACATAAGCACAAAGGACTTGGATTATCTGGCGTACGCATTCACGAAGTGAAATGTGAAATGAATGTGTGAAAGGTTGCCGACAAAGGCAAAGCAACATTCAAGTAATAATGCACCGGGTAATATTGACGTGCCTGATAATAATAATAGTCAAATGTTTACGCTTTGATGCCGTTCAAACTCGTGAATTAATTATAGAATTGGTTTTCTACTAAGTACAAAATCATTATCATCGACTCATAAAATAGCATCTTTAGTATAGCAATAAAAGTAATGCAAATAAAACCGCAATTTGTTGTCTTCCAAATTTAATGAAAAATATTTTTTCTTTGTATATTCACAGATATCCAGTTGTAGAATTGACACCGTGTGGACAACAAGTGACAGTGAACTTGACGAGTCCCGATAGTTGGTCAGTGACTCCGAGCGACTTACTTCAAAGAGATTTAATTGACGAAAGTCAAGCCTACAACTATAGTTGGACAAATAGAGACTTGTCCCTATTTTCACTCGCAGCCGCAAGTGGACTTGGACTTGGGTTCGAGTCAGATCCTTCTAGATTTTTCCCATCCTTAACTCAACTCAGTACTAACAATTTCCCCACCACCCCCTCACAACTACCCAGATCCCTAGAAACTCAACTACTTGAGCACCTTCAACTACAACTTCAGCAGCAGGCATCGGCAACAGCAGCCAAAATAGTTTCTCAAGAGCAGACCGAGACCTCGGGTATGATGCAGAACGGTATGGATGTCACAACAGGAACGCCGCCTCAAGCCAACGGTTCAATTCATGGTGTGAATGTCGGTTGTGGAATGACCATGCCCGGCTCCCAGACCTCGCCCAACAATGGTTCGGGCAACAATGGACTCGAAGAGAGTAAAACCAATTTGATTGTTAACTATCTACCCCAGACGATGACGCAAGAGGAAATCCGCTCCCTCTTCTCCAGTATTGGAGAGGTGGAGTCGTGCAAGTTGATCCGAGACAAAATTACTGGTGAGATACACACATTCCAAAACACACACATTATACACTTTTCGTCTCGCGTCTTGTTTGAAGACCCTCTAGTAGAATAACTTCAGATTCTTCTATGGTTTCAGGCCAAAGTCTGGGCTATGGATTTGTCAACTATCACCGGGCTGAGGATGCAGAGAAAGCTATCAATACTTTGAACGGCCTCCGACTCCAGAATAAGACAATAAAGGTAAGCCAAAGTTTTGTTTTTTAATTTTAAATTTAGCTGTAGCTCATTTTGACTTGTGATTCCTTTCACTCGTATGTCAAGGCCCAACTGCCCACTTTTTGCATAATTTTATTAAAATTATTCACAAAAGCCTTTATTATTAACTTCGAAGTATAAGAACCCCATTACAAAAGCATGAAGCTTTGTTTTACATGAAAAAAAACTTTTTGAACTTCTGAAGCATATTTTTTGTATAGTGCGTTATAATTATTAAGCATTCATTCATTCATTCTCCATTATCAGCTTGCCTGATTTCCCTCAACACTTTCCCTCTTTTATGATAGTCAAGACTTTGAAAGACAAGGAGCAATACATGTACATATAATAGAACAAGGGCAATATAAAAGAAAAGGAGAATGTTGTCATCATCGTCATCAATTTAGTCGATAAAAAGGAAAAGAGACCGCTATCAACTATCAGCTCTTCGTGTTAAGACGATATTACAATAATGTATATATGTAGTATCGTGTATAATATCAATATGATATGATGTTCGGTAGCCATAAATACTTATGTATGCATGTACCTCAGTCAGTAGATTTACGTGATGTTCTGTCATGTAATGAAATGAGCGTCTAAAATGGGAGTGAGTGAATGGCTCTTTCAAATTCATTTCAAGTCTACTTTCCGAGTTCATAGTCGAAGCTTAACTATCCTCGAAATAATTCTTTGGATGCCATTAAACTTCAATTTTCATTGTCTTTTCTCCTCCTTTTCCTTTCTCTCCCAACTCATTTCCATCTTGAATTAATTCCCCCTTTTGATGATGACGATCATGATGACGAAGACCATGAGGAAGGAGACGATGACAACTACGTGGACAATTTCCCCTTCGTTACCCAGCCGCAGCTACAGCCGCAGCCACATCCACATTCATTCAGACCCTCATTCATTTGTTCATTCACACCCAACTTTATGACTTACATAATCGGAAAGGCTAGAGAAGAGGGGAAATGGAATGAGTGGGAAGTTGCTCGTATATTTTAGTAAAACGACCATTCCACTCTCATTCTTATTCATATTCATATTCACATTCACACTCACATTTTAATTCTCAGTCTCCAGTCAAATTCCTAGCCGCAAATCGAAATCTACTCTGCTCTTGTAGTTGTACCCAACTATGTATGTATGTATATTTATTTAATTTCCATAATGTCAGTATATTTGCACCAGCAACTTTCTCCAATATATATCGAAAAACCCCTATATCAAAAGTTTGAAGAACTGTTTTATTTGGAAAGCTAAAAATGTTTGAATTAAATTATAAACGCGTGCTTATTTATGTAAGTATTTACGGTCGGTTATGGAAGACCCAGGTAGAAAAAAAACAACCTTATGGATAAAGCCAACCCCAAAAAATTTAACAAAGTCAATAAAAGTAATACCTATTTAGTTTTTAATCATTTAGAAAAATAGAAAAACTAAATAAAAATTGCACAAAAAAAAAGTAAGAATAATAAAACTAAAAAAGTTGTAGAAACTCCTAAAACGGCTATAGAAATGGGGTTCATGTCGAAATCGTGAGTATTAGTCAAAATTCGAAATTTCATTCACGACTCTTGGGCTGTCGATGTGAGATGTGAGGGGAAAGTAGAAATAGCAGGAGGAAGTATTATGAGAATGCTTCTTATATATACAAATATAATAATAATAATAATAATAACGGTATGTATACGAAAAGTACATATAATACGCCAGCTCGAAAGTAAGGATTTTGAATTGGAAAATTCCACAGTCCGCAGGGACGGCGAACGTACAGCATAATGGAACATAAAATATACTTTGCACGTTCTCAGACCTGGAGTCGACGGCGATGACGACGTCGACGATTCCTATATATCCCCGTATAACATTATATTGTACGTATATAAAATTTTCTCCAGTGCAGACAGCACGAGCCACAAATACACTCAGAGAGAAAGAGAGAGAGAGAGTCAGACAGGCAGTCAACATAGAGAGAAAAGCAGAGAAAGAGAAATACAAACTAAACCAAACCAAACGAGTACGTATGTATGTATAGTATATTTTATACATATGAACTATATCGAATAACGAGATATTCTTATGAACAACCGGAGGTAAATTGAGGAAATTCGGCTTCTATCTATTTCTCCCTTTGTATGCGTGCGTGTCTCTCTCTCTCTCTCTCGTTCCTTCAGCCTACAACTTCAACTTGAGCTTCAACTAGATATACACGTGCTTCCAAATCCGATTGGGAATTTTCCAGAACACAGGGGGAAGCGACCGGGATTTCCTAGAGATGGAGCAACCAGGACTTGAAGACTCTGAACTTGTCCTCTCTCTCTTTCTCTCTCTTTTCTCCGGTCTCTTTGCTCCCGCACTCTATTTTACTCGTGTTGTCGTTGTGACGTGAGTTTTCTACTGGAAATGCTACAGAAAATATTCATAAAAATCTCCCCGTCTTTCCTCAACCCTCAATTTCCTGCTTTAATAATGGCAGGAATTGATCCTATCGGGATAGGATTGCAATAACGATGGGAGAGGCTATGGAAATGTGCCGAAATCGGATGAAAATAAGAAAATGACCCAGCATTACACTTTACAGTTATGGTACGAAACAAGACGAAATGGAGAAAGAAAAAGGTACAAGAAGCAATAATATGGGATAGCAGTAAAAGCGTTTTATTCCCCCCTTTCAAGTTCCGAACGTGAGCAAATCTTGTTGTGGCTCTGGCAAGTCAACGTATGTACAAGTATTACACACACACATGCATTTATACATATTATGTATGTACATGTATGTATATCGTTGGATTTTGTTGTTTCACTTTTGTACCCACATGCACAATTTACAAGATTCTCGGCGGCGGTCGTGAATGAGCGAGCAAATCAAGAGCCAAGAATCAAGTAGATGAAACGCCAAGAAAACCGAGAAGGAAACTCACCAACAATAATAAAACCTGCGGCATCAAACTACACTTATAAACACAGTGAGTACAGTGTGTTCCACAAATATTTATACATAGTAATAATGCGATTTACCAGTCAACCTTCAGCACAAGGAATATGAAACCAAATACTTTGTGCTTTGTATAAATTAAAATTGTATCAACTGACAACAAAAAAATGCATTAAATGTGACCATTTAAAACTAGTTTTCAGATTTTTTAAAATCAAGCAACAGTAACAAAACGTTTTTTAACAGATATTTTACCAACTTGATTTTTTTAAATTAAGGGTTAAGGATAAAGATTGAGGAGAGAAGTAAAAAACGTTTTTAACGCTACATGCAAAAGTTACTGTATCAATGCACACTTGAGAGCTGAGGTTTATTGTTCAAATGTAAAATGGCTGAGTCTAGTATTGTATGTATAAACTTACTAAAAGCCAAAGCGAAAACACAGAGATCCTTTATTTACTTTTGTCAATAGGATTACAATTATCCCTTGTTTTGGAACAAAATTGTGTTTACTCGTGCCGCAATTTTTCAGAATTTTTGTAGTTTAAACCTTTTCTAATTTTCATTGGACAGCACATAATTAAATTTACATGTAAAACTAAGAGCTGGACTAACTGCGGTCGTTATTTACTTTTTGGTTGTCTGTGACAACTTGTTATATGACCACCCAGCAATCCCGAAATGCAAATAAAGAAAAGGTATAGTTTGTTCAGTACAGTGAAAGCCATCACCATTTCATTCCCTTGGCCATGCCATAGTCATATTCTCCCTTTCTAGAGTCTCGAGTTCATGAGATGAGATTAGATGAAGGGGAGAAAATACAGAAAGCATAAAGGAAGAAGCTGGAGAAAATGGAGATGTTGTAGAGGTAGAGAAAATCCTTCTATTGCCACAATGAAACCCAAAGCCAAACACATGGCTAAAAGCTAAATGAGCCGAGTACGTGGATGAGTGTATGTATGTACGTATCCAGGATCTAACCCACCATACATACATACATGCACTATTAACCAACAGGGAAACTCCACAAATGTTTAGCCTATATGTACTTTGTATCTTGGACTAAATGCCGAGGTATAGTTTTAGGATTTGCTATGAGGATTCTTCAAGATGGCTAAAGATTTTGTGGTGACTCACAATGAGAGTCAATGGAAAGGCAGCGGCAGGCGGCAGACGAGAGCAGGAAAAAGAAAGAGAAATGGAAATAGAAAGGAAAACATTGTCAAGATAACTTTGGCGGCCATGTGCATAATACATATAAGTACATACATACATACACATGTATGTAGGAAGAAACCAAAACCCGAAAGCTTTATTCAGAAGCTGAAGAGGCTGGGGCAACAAAACTATTGTACGACTATAGAACTTCCAGACTTCTTTCCTCTGTATTAATGTCTGCCTGCATCTCACTCTCCTGTTTCTTCTTCTTTGGCTTTCCACTAAAGTAAAAGTTGTGTGTTACAAAGTAAAGTTGTGTATAGTTTTAGCGAGTCTCCCACTCACTTTTGCTCTTTCTCTCTCTCTGTCTCGAAGTCTCTCGAGAAACAGCGCAGCCAGACAGTATGGCAACACACTTTTATGCCCCAAGGCAATACCTAATATGTGAGTGCTAGCTGTTCCGTATTGAGGATACACCGCACTAAACTTTTACTCGTCTTTGGAATGACTTCTCTCACAAATGACAAAAGTCTACTTAGAGAAAACCCATAGCTGAGGTTGGACGCTCCTGTACCTGTTTTGTTTTAATCAATTCAGTTTTCTTTTTCTTCGTTTTGTTTTTTCCTATTCTCAATAAATAAATATAGTAAATTGTAGAAACATAATCAGAATTCAAGATTTTGAAAATGTAAGTTTAGATGCTAAAAAAGTCAAACCTTGTTAAGAACAGAAAGCAACCATTTTCAAATATCCTCCGAGTTACATGTTGTTTTCCGAATGTCAAACCTCCTTAATACGTAGAAAAGATCTCCACTCACGACTTCTTTTTTTAGTGCTCCTCTTCATTTTTAATTGGAAGCACACTAAAGAGAAATGCGGAGCTTCTCTCACTCTCCCTATATATGTATCTCCCTTTCTGGTTTTTTTTTGCTTTCGAAAGTTAAGTCGACACGCGCTAGGAATTCAATTGGCTTTAATTTCTCCTCATTTAAAATCAAACGACAAGAACTAAAAAACCTGCCTAAACAGAATTACAAATAACAAGAGAATTCACCCCAAAACAAAAAATATATCAGATTAACTTTCAAATTTTGCTGTGTCTTAATTCCAAAGGGATCCTATTTAGGAAAGATGCTTAAATTTTTAAAGAAAACTTTGTTCCAGCAATAGAAGATTCTAAACATCTAGATCTGGATCTCAGACTTGTCGTTGTATTGTATCATATAGTATTATTGTGACTATTATAGGGTAAGAAAAAAGGAGACATTTTGCAAACTCAACTCAAACTTCAGCCCCAACTTACGATTAGTGCTTATCTCAAACATAAGCACATATATATTTCTAGGTCTTTACTGTAAACAAGAATTCCTTTCCTTGTTTTGTCTTTGTCTGGTGGCTGTGAGGACGACGACGTTCAGAAACAGAGACGATAACATGGTGGTGTAGTTTTCCGTGCAGAGTCTATAAATATAAATACAAATATATAAAGGCAACAATGTTTAATGCCCACGAGGGACCTTCGTTAACTACTTATGAGAGAGGAACAGAAGAGAAACATTGCTCCTCGTTCCCTCCTCCCCTTCGTGACAATCTAATGTAAAGGAAGACACAGAGGAAGGATAGACGCATTTCCACTCTTTTTTCTCCTTTGCTCCTTGGATTTGGATAGTCAGTCAAATACACACACACACACACACACATACAAACACAGAGAAAAGGGCACATTCAACATTGCCATTGCCACAGACACATTTTGCATGCACATGACACTAACTGACTATAGCTATACATACATACTTTGTACATAAATACTTTGTGCCGTATATAGTGTGAGATAGGGTAATGAATCATTGCCAATGATGCCTCTCTCTATCGATTGACCGTCTCGTCGTCTACCTTTCTCCCTTTATTTCTTCGTTTTTTCCCTCGGTTTCTTTTTCTTTTCGCCTAGTCGTTTCCCGTTTTTGTCGTCTTTCCATCTATTTTTTATCGCTTTCCCTGTGAAAATATTTCCTCCGTCCGCTATTTCAGTTCCGATATCTTTCCCACCTCTTTTTCTCAATTTTATACCTAGTTTTCCATGCCATTCCATTCCATTCTCCCAACAACACCTAACGCTGTTATGAACGGTCTTTGAATTGTTAATGTTGTAAAGGGATGTAAAGGGGCTGAAACTCCATTGTACGTCTTGGGCATGGATATTTATGGGAGGGAATATGAAAATTGAGATGTACAATGTAAAAAATCCAATTTTCGTCCCACACAAAAGAGAAATTACAGTTGAGCGAGAAAAGTCAAAATTATAAAAATTGAACAGTGATTTTCACACTATAAAAAATATGGAAAGATCGAGAAAAATATTCTCAGGCGTTGCCGAAAAAGATACAAGTTTATCCGAAAAAATCTAATGCAAGAAACTCCTTGGAGCATTGTCCTTTAACTATATGCGCCAGAAAGTTTTCTCAACAACTATTATTATCATTGCAGTTGTAGCTATACTCTTCTTCATTGAAATACGGAGCTTGTGCACGCCCCATGTTGAATTCTTCTGAAAGTAGTAATACGCAAAGATTATCGGGATTAAGGACAGACAGAAGAAGCAAATGAATGAAAGGAGTTGAATCCAAAATAGAACATGAGTTCAGTTGGACTCACCGCTGTGAAACAATTGCATCCTCAAGTGCAGTTTTCCTTGGAAGGACACGGAGAAAGTTGGAGAAGAAAATAAAAGAACGAAAGAAAGAAAGGAGGGAGAATGAAGGAAAAGAAAGGGATGGAGCTGTGCTCGTACCATGAAGAACATTTTGTTACTCATCATTACCTTCGCTCTCGTCTTCATCTTCGTCATCGTCCTTGTCCTCCAAATCTTCATTCTCATCACAATCCGCATCTACAGTCTCTTCTTCATTTGCATTGCTCTATACAAATACATGCACCCAGGTTTTCTTTCATTCATTCCGATTGTCACTTGGTTTTATGCTTTCTCCCAACGTGATGTACAGGGCTTCCTTCCTATTTCCTTGTGATTTATTTCCAGCGACAAGCTGAACAAAGAAAAGCAGTCCCGAGTTTATTAAGGAAATGCCCATCCTGCTAAACAATTAATTCACTCCTCTCCCACGTCACGTGAGATACACAGGGAGCATAACGACGTGGTGCTAAATTACGCTCCGTGCCGTGGTCGCTCATTTATATTGTTTTGTTATAACACCTCGACGTAAACAACAATAAAATAAAACAATGATGGAAATCCACCGTGCCACATACAAATAGAACACAATACCATACAATACGATCCGTCATTCAGCTTTCCTTTATCCTCGACGGTTTTTATGTTTCTTTGACAAAAGAATAAAAGGAAACGAAGAATTCGCTTTCGTAGCTAATGTAATCCAACAATATATAAGAAAAGGTGTGAAATTAAACCAGGAATTACTGTCACTAAGTTTTTTAATCCATCGTAAAATTTAACATATGTACATGTACAATGTGCAGTATACAGACAGCACTTACTAGATAGTCACAAG
This sequence comes from Sminthurinus bimaculatus, assembly GCA_034698285.1. Taxonomy (NCBI): domain Eukaryota; kingdom Metazoa; phylum Arthropoda; class Collembola; order Symphypleona; family Katiannidae; genus Sminthurinus; species Sminthurinus bimaculatus. The sequence goes on from JAQIVE010000055.1 coordinate 12,877, forward strand.
ACAATGGACTGTTTGCTCATATTGTGTATTATGTATACCTATTTCCAAAAAAATGCGATTGAGGCGCCATTAGCATTAAATTCAAACGCTGCTTTCCTATGAAATTTGGAGCCTATCCTATCTAATGTTTGCATGTACAATGTACAAAGTGCATACATACAATCCAAAATCTACATGGATGGATAGAATGATGTGTGCATGTGAGTATTGTGAATATTTCAGTTAGCTTAACGCTAACGCACGTCCCACTTGACTCGTCCTCGCAGAAAATGTGTGTAGACTAGAATGGATACATGGAGCTTTTCTGCAGATGCATTACCCTCAGATTGATGGCAGGAGCGAAGCAATTAAAATGAAAGAAGACGTCTAACATCTACCCAAACGAGGTAGAGAGAAAGAGCTGTTTGCTTATTTCAACGTATTTTCAAACTCTCATTCGCCATTCGAATCGCTGACTTGATTATACTGTACAAACTGTAGTTGTACTGTGCACTGGGTACTCTTCAACCATAATTATTAATGTGTGTGCTGGGGAAGAGGGAGAAATGGAGAGCGGATGGATACGGATATTGTGGGTAAATATGGTGATGCTGCCATTTTATTCTCTTCTCTCGTATTCGCTTTCTCTCTCTCTCTCTCTCATCGTACTTGTGGTGAGATGAAAGCAAAAACTGAATGGGTCCTTGGAGAATTCAACTTAAATCATGCATAATATTGCCTGATAGCACAGTATTATCGCTTTAATTCCCCGTGCAATATCATCGTCGAACTTCATCTTCCATCTCCCATTTTCATTTTCTCAACTATGTACTTGCACATAAGTACGTGGATAAGTTGCAAACAATCTCAAATATTTCACCGTCATATGTGTGTACCTTGCATAGGATATTTCGACAAGAGAAAGTCCGTAGTTTGTACAACGTATTTGTATTCATCTATGTACATGTACCCTAGACATAGTTTATGTTGATACTTATACATATGTAGACATACTTTGTATATAAAAGAGATAATGAAAAGGCTCCTGGATGAAAAATTTGTAGGATGGATAAATTGTACAAATAATGCAGGCATTATTCATTAACTCATGCTTTGTCTATTTAGTCTCATGACTATTGATTTTTCTTGTACACAATTCCTCACACAAAAACAAAATTTGAGTAGGATGGTTAATGTGTGCTTAAAAAAAGGATAAACACAAGTTATAAAAACGGCATACGTTAATATCGAGAAGGATTTAAGTACCAATTTTTGAATAAAAGTACGCATATTGTCCATAGAATTCTCTCTCACCTCATCAGAGTCACCATTCTTGCAAGTTTTACTGCCTTTTTATCGTACGTATAAGAGAAAATCAAAGAGGAGTTACATTCGTAATTTCTGTCATAGGACATGGCTTGCACGCATGATACGATATGACGGCGGATGATGATGATGCCGACCAAGTGGAAAGAAATGTGTCATGAAGACTGTAAAATTTCGTGGATTTTGAGCATCTTTTACTAGACTGTAAGCTGCTACTCTGAAAAATTTGTGTGCACCACTGCAAAAAAAATGTCAACGTGCACATTACACTTTGACAATACATTGAAAACGATGATTTTTTACGTGTATTTTGCCAAACAGTTGGTAGTTTGGTATGAAGTGAGCCTCGTTGCCAAACTCTGGGATGCGAAAAATCACACAAGTGCATTTTTGCATTTATGTATATTCATTCAACGATATGCACTGTAATTATTAACCAGTACTATGTAGAGCCACTTCATTTCACTCTGTTTAGACTGTTGGCGACATGAAATTGTATTATTAAATTTAAAAGGAACACATGTTTGCAAAATTTATTGCAACAACCACCATCACAAAACATCACAAGAAATCCAACTTTCTTTTATTATGCCTATGTAGTTACCACAGTTTAAATCTTTATCAAAACCGTGTTACCTACCTTCAGCAATTTAACATCGTTGATCCCACACATTCTGGAATAAAATGATACTTATTTTCAAGGAAACTTACTCTAATTGCTCCTGCATAATCATTCATAAATAAACTAGAAAAATTCAACAACACAAAACCTCCGATTTGCTGTTCTGTTTACGGAAAAATACAACAAAATTACGCATCGCAAATCTCGCAGTACAAAGAAAATTCAGGTTTGCTGTGCATTCTGTCAATATATTCTCTTCTGAGTAAAACATACTTGAAATCATCAAGTTAGGATTTGAAAGAGCGTCGTCTACCTTTTCTCTAGCATTTGCGATGTTGATGCACTATGTATAGTTACAAAAACGAGCGCAACTACATATGTGCAAACATACAGTCGCACTGTATTAAGATAGTTTATTCGTTTTCTATGTTTTGTACATACACACGGCTTGGTTATATGTGGTTGATGAGGGCCCGTTGCGTCTTTTTCCTGTGAGTTGTTATATTATTAGAATCAGATTGACGCCCACCCGCCCTATAAAAGGCTCAATGGAACGAGAAAAAATGAGCATTCGTACGTATCACTCTCCATCCTCTCCATCGGGATCCACACACAACAAGCGAGAATTGTGCAAACAGATAGCGTCATTGCAGATTCGTACAAGATGTATCTTGATAGTAGATTTTAGATTGTGGATCCAAGTGTTGTAGATTCTCTGTTTTACGAGAGAGAGAGAGAGAGAGAGAAAGAGAGAGAGAAAGACGATGGAAGAGTACACATAATTCTGCTCCTCTGTTTGATTCCTTCATAGTCAAAGGTAGGGGAATCGAAGAGGAAGAGCAGAGAAAAGTGTGCCTGGGTGCGTGCGGTGGGATAATAATAATAATAACACGATGATATAACAGAGTAACTACGGTGTATGATATGATATGGTGTAGTAACTACGGTGTATGATATGATATGGTGTAGTAACTACGGTGTATGATATGATATGGTGTAGTAACTACGGTTTGGAATGGCTGTGATCGTCTAACTCTAATTCGCTCCCTCGTTCCTATTACATTTCTTATTCCATAAAGCATCACGTCTAAGAATATCTATCTCCTGTTCAATTTACATAATGCGATGGAACATTTCTTCTCCTCCTTTCAACTTGTGAATGTGAATGTCTGGGTAGATTCTGATGTCTCAACTCTGCTCTATTTGTGTGTTTTTTACGCTCACTCCTCCGATTTTTTCCTCGAGCTTTTTCCTTTCATTTCCTGCATACGTAGATACATTGCTACATGTACATTGTACATGTATATTATATCGTGATGATGCCTGATTTTCATATCATATCATCAACCTCCGCATAAACTAAAAAAATTTAGAGCTTATTGATAGCCTCGCGATACAAACGATGTAGTATGAATACGAAGACGACTTGCAACTCACAATCAGCTCTCATCACAATGAAGTAAATTTGGTGCAATCAGTGAATTTTCCTTGTACCTTGTACTTTTTATGGCTGTACTTATGGTGCTTTTGAACAATATACATATCTACGGTAAAATTTTGAAATATTATGAAGGCTTGGTAGGGGAAAATTCATGCCCATTCGTGCATTCGTGCTATTGATGTCCTAGTATTTTTTACAATTCCAGATACAAACTCTTCAAACAATCAAAAATTTGCAAAATACTAGAAATCCTTCTGCATGACTTTATGCTTGACGAATTAAATTTTTGGGAAAAGCAATAAATCCTGTTTTTTCTACTTATGTACACTGATATAATTACGAGGAACGACGACTATTTATGAAAAGAATTGAGACCAACTATTGAGAGGTTAACAGAGCTGTGTAAAGAAAAAGGGAGAAAGTGCCCGTCGTCAGTCGAAATACGAGTACAAGCCAAGGTATAGTATAAAGCTGTGCATATATGTTGCGCAGTGCTCAAAGACTTCTTTTGAGAAACGATACAAAGGGAACTCGGAAATTTTCACTCGTTCATCGTTCATCATATATGAACAGTTCACGGATGCAACTTTTGCGTGCCTCGTCCCATTTTCTTTGTGCGTTTATACAATCTATAGTTCTCTCTATACAGACAAAGTATAGGGTACACGCATTTGGAAAATATATAGAAAGCAAGAGAAATGACTCCACTCTTTAAAAAGTGTGGAGGAAAGGCAGGAATAAAAAGTAATCTGGTCGACTTCCGTCTTTTTCATCGTCGTTCCTCTCTTTCTTTTTCTCTCCATCTGTCTCTCTCTCTTTCTTTTTCTTCTTTCTGAGTCGAGAAACTTCAAAAACTGGTGTAATTTACCTTTAGAGAGAGAGGCCCAAAATGAAGGAGTGTTGCTCAATTTTATTTTCTTACAGTAAAAAGATTTACGGCTTCGTACCGTCATTGCTACTGCCACTACCATTGCAATAGTCGTAGTCACAGACATGGGCATCGTCGTCATCATAATCATGATCATGATAGCCTAACAACTTTTTCTTTATTCTTCTCTCGCCCTTTCACAATATGACACAGACGTATGTGCCTGAAGGGTTGAAAATTGAACACAGGGAACACAATTCAACTATTTTTTGTCGTACGACGTTGGGTTCTCCGCATTCTTTATTTTCCAGTTCCGTTGCATCCGACAGTTTCTCTTGTGCTCCCAAAATGAATGATACGCTACCGCTTGACGGTCACCAATGAAAAAACTGTGTGGAATTTTTTCTGTTGCACTCCATGTAATAAACTCAGTGCGTAGTGAATAAGGATTTTGAAGCTCTTATTTATTATTACATACCACAATAAAAATACATGAAAATCCGTACCTATTACGTACAACCCAAAAGCACAATAAAATTGGAACTGCTACGAAAAATCACAAATTTTTACAATGCAGCTCAGCCCAGTTCAAAATCAGAACCAAATTTTCAATAGAAAATTAAGAGGGAAGCCAAGTATTTTCTGATAATAACAACAATATATGAGAGTTTCTGAGTAGAGGATTAATTGTACAAAATATTCTGGGAAAATCGTTAATAATTTTATGTGCATGCACATCCATACACTTGAAGGTTTGTTAAGCCAATCTATTGAATATACAAGATAAAACGAAATGCTACGATACGATACGATACGAAGAAAAGCAGAAGAGTTGATTGAGGGAGGAATAACATAGTGTTTGTTGTCACTTTGTTATTTCTCTTGTTTGTTTTTGCGCGTGTGGCTTATTTTCTTTGTACTTTTAGTTGTTGACTAATGACTTTCCTGACGGTGCAATATAATGAGCCATGTTTATATATATACTTTCCCCTTTTATTTAGCATACTCTGCCTGTTGTTTGTTTGAGCTTGGAAAAGCCTACCAAAACATTGTTTGGCTGTTGACCTGAAATTTCATTAATTTCAATCGACTCTCTCTCTCTCTCTGTCCTTCTTAAAACTTGTCAGACAAGTCATTACTAGTCTTACTTTGCTTTGAATTAAAACTATTTTTGTATGATTGAGAACTTTCAAAAAAATTAATAAAAGCTTCATGAAAGCACAGGCACATAATAAAATGTGATAAAAAAGGCCAGATATTTTTTGTTGTAGAAAAGAACAAGGCAAAGTACAATACAATATTAAAAAGGAAAGCCCCTTTTGCGAATTGGAATTGCTGGGATATATCTGCACATATACGCACATACAAAACACATTTTTGGAACTGGCACATTTCAAGCATCATTGTCATTGTGGAGCTGAAGAAGTTGAATGAAAGTTGTGTTGTTGTTGCTCCGTGCGAATTTGGGATGCCAAAGCGTTCTCCCCATTTCTCATGTTGTTCGTGTCCCTTCTCGTTTCTCTAGTAACGAGAAGGATTTTCCAACAAGGGAATTCCTCGATGGTATCAATAAGGAATTTAGACTCGAAACTGAAAAATAGACAAGACAAGGAAATTCCGATTTTCCTTCACAATCACACAATCTTTCCAACGGAGGAGGAGGAGGAGAAGACCAAAAATCCAAGAAATTTCTCAGAGAATGAGAAAAAGGATCAGATCTCAGATGTCAGTCGAGCCACGTCGACGATTTTTAATGAACGAAGGAAAAAAGGCAGGAGAAAGAGCGAGAGAGAGAGAGAGAGTTCCTTCTCCTCTCCTCCTTTTTCATGGCTTTTGTTGGCAGCCGGCAGTCAACATCAACAGCAGAAGCAACACAGAGCAGTCAGACCGCCACGTAGGCTTAAGACTCAAGACACAGAGGAATTCTTTTGTCGATGGCAACTTCCCGAAATTCGTTAATAATTCTCATTCTCCGCATCTTATCCAACCTTCAAGTTTCCCTCCTTTTTACGAGTATTATTCTCTCCCTTTTTCTAATTTTTCCACTCGACTTGCAGTCGAATTTGTATTCATCGTGCAAAAAGGGACGGCGATGGAATGGCATGACGACAAGACGTTCCATCACATCGCTATCAGTGTACATACATACATACATACATAGGTACAAATACAAATGATATAGTGAATTTTTTTTCTTGCCTACCTTTATTTTCCCTTGTTATAAAACAATGGAAGAAAAAGAACAGCCTGGCTGTGTGAGTTCTGTTATGCTTCTCATTCATTTAGTTGTGGTCCGCCCCGATTTTTTACGTTTACAGAAACACACACACACACACAGTATACTGTGTACTTAAATTCTCCTTAGCGAAAAAACCCTATGTATTATGATTTTTGAACAACTTAACATTCCTTTGATTGGTTACATCCACTTGACGATAATTTTCCCTGCATTAGCATACTTGCTTGTTAGTCTGTATATAAGATGTAAAGCGGGCAGCAAATCAGGGGAAAAAAGAATTCTCAGACAAGAAAGCCCAATAAGACATGTTTTCTCTGTCTGGTTCTCTTAAAACTTGGGATGCGGATACGGGACTTTTTATCTGCTGTGTTGCAGATTCTTTAATCAATTGAGCGATTATTTATCAAAATTTAGCAAGAAAATTTGCACAAGATTGTAAACAAATTGGTTTTTTTGATTCTTTGAGGATAACTAACATGCATAAATAACACAACTGCAGTGCATGTTATGGCTGTGAAAAAACACAAATGTTTATCTAGTTCATAATTAACCGAACGATACTCTTGTGTAATAGGTTGAGTATATTTACGTCTTGCTAGTTATTTAGATTCAGACTTAAACTCTTGTTTATCTACAAGTGACATTGAGCCTATTGAGATGGAAGTAGTGATATTTATTTATAAAATATCTATGCAGAAATTCTGTTCATCTCTGAAGCTCTTTTCGTTCTTCTTCCTTACGTTGTAACGATAAGAAGAATAATAATGATGATAATGATGATGATGGCGGCGTGTTGGTTGTTGGTCGATGTCAGTTTTGTCAGTGAACCCGCACTCCTCACTTTCCGTTGCGGTCTAAAAACTTTCCCATGGAAAATGTTCAAAACTTTGATGCGAGGTTACATTTGGGCGGTTTAGAGTTAAGCAAAGAATAGGCTGTGTATTCAGCCACAGGCAAATTTCCATTATTTTCTTTTAGAAAAATCAACGCATACTTTTTACTCTTTACCAAACCTCTCGATTACAGATTTTCTTGTCTCATTTTATGGAAATCATGCCATAAATTCTGAAAGTCTATACAAATACGCACGCCGGGAAGAATAAAGGGTAAGCTTGTATTCACAGCTTAGAATTTGGAATACACAACCACTATATGCATATAAATATGCATATATACAAAATACAGCTATCCGTTTATCTTTTCTATGCTGCTGCTGCTACTACAACAACTACTACTACTCTCCGAGTGTGGTGGTTGTGGCTTCTTTTTGTATAATTGTCAGTTGAGTCAGTCGTCAGTCGAAATGAAAATTCATAGCAAGTTTCTCCCATATAGATACATGTATACAGACATAGTTATGAGACTGTCATTACATTTTATATCAAATGAGAGGAAGAAGAGGGGTAAAGGATTCGTTTTCAAGTAGGAAGTAAGTACTCGTACTACAGAGAAATACGCCGAGTGAGATATGTAGAGATAAAGAAAGGACAAGAGCAGAGAGAATACACAAGAAAATGAAAGATGGGAGCTCGAAAAGCTCTCTCGTTTATGTTTGTCTGGCTGGACTTCAAAGTGTTTCTCTTTTCCTCTGTGATCATGATGAATGGCAACAATTTGTGATCGGACTGGAATTTCATTGTTCTTCTCTAGTTTGCACTCTCTCTCTCTGTCTTTCTCACGTTGAACGTTTTCCCTCTAGTTTTCATTTTCAACTCAACTATACATACAACTTGCTAGCAAAGCGCCGATGTATTCAAATAAAACAGAGCTTGCTTTATACTTTTGCAGCATTTCAAATAGCTCAAATACATACAGTAGTCTTTAAGATATAAGATATACAGTAAATGTCAATTGGTCTAAATGTTAAATACTCCCACAAAACTACGTTTGTGTCTCATCATATTCAAATGGCATGGGTGCCTTTATTTCAATACAGTTTTTGAAAACTCTTTATGACATTTTGATAAATATTAATTTATAAATACCAAAATACAAGCGCTTCAAGCTATGAAAAAGCGCGGATTAATTAATTGGAAACGTGTTTTAAATGGGAATTTCATTTAAATAATTGCATTATGTACATTTAAATTTCTAAATCCATGTACATGATTTGCATCCATCACTCATAAAAATAAAAGATGCATTTTACCATTTTCTTAGACTTTTGCTCCCTAAAGACTGGGGATTAACATTTGCTGGAATTTTTTTGATACTTTCGCCTCCCATCGACTCTACACTGTACCTGCTTTCATTCATACAAAAATGTAAAACGGAGAGGATCACGTAGGCAATGCACGGAAACGTATAAAAAACAAAAACAAACGAGATAGCGGAACGAGACGGGCAGAAAACAGATGCATAATGTATAAATTGAAATTTCCATGAAATGGAATTGCCTTTGATATCTATCAGGCGGAGAATGCGCTCCTGCTGTTGCTATTACTGCTACTACAAGAGAAAGAAACAGAAAAGTCAATGCAGAACGGAATAACCACCGTCAAAGTCAAAAAGAAGCAAAAAAGACAAAGGGAACAATTTGAAATTCGAACGATTTACTTCCCCACGCCGTGTGCCTATACATTATACATATTTCTATCAAAGACGTGAGTAGCGGTGTACAAACAAATAACGAAGCGAATATGTAGTTCTATTGAAAAAACTATGATAGTCGCACACAAACCAAGCTGATGCCAACTAGTACCTATTTGCTATTTACAAAATACGATGCGATGTGATGCAGTACAATAGTATATATATACTACAGTACAGTATAGATAGTATAGAGCCTGCCTTACAAACGCTTGCTGAATCCACATCGAGACACATTGTGACACTTACGTTTAGCCCCACCAAAAACTTTTGGGCATGTCAGAGCCTAAGATACAAAACAGAAATAGGTACGCATATCTAGACCTATGTATATACATTATACATTTATACATGTATGGCATACGTTCATTTTATCTGCAGTTTCCCTACGCAAAATGGAGTAGATGCGACAAGCCTTAATTATTCTGTCAGTTCAACCACCTGAATAAATACATAAGAACACCCGACTACGTATGTACGGGTGTAATCGGACGGTTGAAACAATTGACTGTCTTGAGTTGGCTCGTTGGCTTGACAAATCCACGACTTTTATACGAATGCTCTTTCTAGCACAGCTTCTTTATTTGAACAGTGTAGACCGTTCTATTTCCTTTGTAAAACATGCTCGACATTCTAGCTCCTCCACACTCATTAATTTATCGCCAATTTCTCCCTCTCTTCCTTTTCTCCCCCCTCTAAAGAGACTTCCTTAACTTTCATTTGTCTGACTTGCTATTGAACTTGGACAAGAGAAAGTTGAGAGTGACGACAACAACAACATTAAGTGTGTGTACTCTGCGTACACTTTTCTTTCCTCGGAAACCTGGCCGGTTGTTTGCTTGTAATTTGCCTTCACAAAGCTTCAACTCCACCCACATCTGCTCATAAATGACAAAAGTTAAATAAACGCCAAGTTTATAGTTTAGCCTTCCACCAACCGTCATAGCAGTTGTAATATTCAAATCAGAATCCAAACACAGATTGTCAACTATACCAATTAGTATTTCATGTTAAACAGCAGCCTGTACACTGTACACAGGTCCATTATTATCCTCCACCTTCTTTTACATTTAAACCAAAAATCGAATTTATTGAAAATTAGAAGAAGGCTTTTACAAATCATTAAAACTTGATGCTAAAGTTGCAAAAATACCGCCAATATTTTGAAAATTAATGTAAGTAAGGCTGAAGCTAATCCCACCTTCTTTTTTGAGTTTGGTGAAATATGTAGCATAAATGAAGAAGCATGAAAAACCTGATTTGACATAATCTTACTGAGAAAAGGGCAATCGATCGTCTCTTCCAGTCGACTGGAGTGTTGTATTTATGATGCTCTCCAAACCAAAAGCTTATGGAAGAAAGAAGAAATTACGATGGCATTGATAGTGGTAGTGATAGTGAAACTGATAGAAACAAATACACGTACAAGATGGCTACAAAAATAGTATATGACTGGAGGCACGAAACTAGAGACTCTGCAAAGAGCAATGTACACACAAATATACTTACATATGTATGAAATGAAAGGAAACGAGAGAAAGAATATTGAATTTTCTTTGGCAGTTCCTTTGAAGTTAAATTGGGAATTGAGTCTGGAGTCTCTCTCTCTCTGTTTCCCTCTGATGGAAAGAGCAAAAGGCTCAGCAGTAGCAAGGCAAGGCAAGCCATGACAAGACAAGGCCAATGAAATCACTTATAATATACTCGGGAAGCTTCTCCTTCTTATACTCTCTTTCACTCTCTGTTCTTTCACCACTGTTAGTCAATCTTGCCATATTTTGCTTTTTTCTTCCATTTTCTGCCTCCCTCCCTATTCTGAAAAGATATAGAGAGAGACAGGCAAATGGAACTTTTATGTGTACATAAGGAAGGTAAAGTATGTAGAAGTGAAAAACTTCTTTTTCTCCTCGATGCTAAAAGAAATATAGGATACAGATAGATGAGATTAGATTGGCCGCATGTTTCAACTCATCATTATCATCATCATCGTCATCATGCATAAATTGAAGTTGCTCATAAAGTCCACAGCAGTTAGGTTAAACTCGGGGTGTATGTATGTGAACTTCTCGTTTTTTTCTATGCATCATGATCATGATGTGCTGACGATCAAATGAAAACATTCACTTTTCGTCAGTGAGTCAGTGAAACTTTTTCAGCCGGCCTATTACGAGAACTGGCTGCCAACCCAATGCCAACATACATACATACATGCATAGATGCAGAATGTAAAATACAGAGCAAGCATACACTCACATTTTTTCTTGAATTTTTTTGCAATTTGCGTAGAGAAATGCTTTCATTCTTCTTTTCGCTGTTGGCAAGCCAGGATGTAAACCGAGAAGTCCTTTCTCCTCATTCAAGTCAAACATAATTTACGAAGCAGTCAAAGTTCTGTGGATGAATGGACAAAAGTGTATAGTGTATACATAAGTACGTACAGATACAGGCTATCTCACTTTCACGAAAAAGGGAGAGTACTTTCTCCTCATTGTTGGAAAAATGCACTTTTCCCTCTTTCTTAAGAGTATCTTGTTAAGTAGGGGAAAGGAAAGGAGAGGCCCAAGAGAAATCTCTTGAGAAGAAAAATGTAACAAGAAGACGAAAGTAGAGCTGAAAAGGACTTTTGAACATTGAGAGAGAGAGAGAGAGAGAAAGAAAATGTGAAAACTTGTCTCATCGTCTCACTTTCTTTTCCATTTCATCCTATTCTTTCTCTACTTTCACCCTTCGCTTTCACTTATCATTAGGTTGTTTTTGAGCACTTGCCTTTTAACTTTCACTTGCTTTCCTATCTTACTTGTACATGATACATATTTTTACATACACAATTTCCTCTCTTCACCATTATCATTGTCGACGCAAAATGTTCATTGTTAACGTCTCTCCATTCTTTCTTAAAGTAAACTGTTAATAGAATTTCACACTCATCTTTTTTGTAGGGTTTACCAAATTTACAAAATAAATATTTTAATGATTTGGTAATGTATCCAAAATAAAGGGCTATTTAAAATTTCATTAATTTTCTTCAAAACATTAACAGAATCCAATACAACTCCATGAGAATTTCGACTGAGTTTCGAGCATGGAAAACGTGAATGGATAATAATAATCGGGAGAGAATTTTCGAATTTGTCTTTTTAATGGATTTCTCTCAATTGGCATGTTGAAATCGATCGTGTTCATTCATTGGTTTTCACAAAAGCTTTTCTTTTTCTTTGCTGTTTCTCTAAAAATAGCGTTAAAGCTGGCGGAATAGCGAGATTGTCCTCATGAGTTGTGTGACAGGCATTTGGATGAGGAAATCCATCGCACTATAAATTTCTAACAAAATAAATCTATCAAACGATGGTGCGTCTATTCCACACGTTGGAGCATTACTACCACCACATTTTGTGGATATGATCATCTCCTACGTCAGTACCAGTATTTCTATCGCGCATTTATACTATTGGATTTATCTTTATCGGCTCCTGTGTGATCTAACCGTCTCGTAATGTTTTTTCATAGATTTGCCGCAAAAAGTATATGAGAAGAAGCAGATACAAATATAAAATTACAGTGCGGGAAAAATATCAAATAGAAATTGCACATTGTACATAGGCCCCTAATTTCCTTGGCTTGATAAAGAAAATTATTGTTAAACATTATACAAAAATTTGGTCAATGCTCACATGGAAAGGTTATTCTTTACAAGTTATATGTAGATACGCACGATATACTGGTTAAGCATGTACATCAGACCGAAAACCGAAGAAGGTTGTGAAATCTAAGGCCGACATGGGAAAAAGTCCGCCTAGCGATCCTTTTTCGTGGAAAAAGCAACTGATAAAAAAATAAAGGCGTCTAGTGAGTTGAGTTCGTGAGTGAGTGAGACCAATCTCGAGTCTTACACTTTTTTACCAACTGAGAGAACATATACATACTGATATATACAGCAGTCTATAAAGCAAATTCCTTAGACCTAAACGGTGAGAGGATGGTGCAAGAGAAGTTTCTCTGCACGAGAGCAAGAGCGAGACAGAGAGGCAACCAAAGGTAAAATTGAGATAGAGAAAAGGACAGATAGTGAAAGAAGCCATCGGTTTATGTTCATTCCAGTGGAGAGAACTCAGGCGCGTGAAAATATACAGGTAGAACCAAAAAGAAAGTAAAGATTGTACATGGAGAAAATAGTAGATGGTTTTCTCCCTGTGTGTGGATTCTATCCACTTGGATTCACAGATGTACATAAGAGGTAGCAACTCAGTTCAGCTCAACTCAACTTAGATCTAATGCGTGTATCTGATAGTTCTCCTAATTTGTAGCTCCCGTCCTCTTTTTTCAATGGCAATGCAGTGCATACATACATACAGTTGAACGACACAGAAAGGGAAAAGGTTGTAGACAGTAGACAGAAAGGACGAGAAACAGCTTTCCCACCGTAAATAATTTGCACCGCGACGACGCTTCTAATGCTCATGCCCATGATCCACGATGATGACACTATGGAGTGATCTCCTAATTCTCCTTGAATATGGAACCACTTTGGTTGGTTTGGCTTAGTTCGGAGCATTTTCAGTGCAATAAGTATCATTATGAGAATAATTGCAAATAATTGCATTACCCTTCTGAATGCGCGGAAAATTTATAAATCAGTCAAAAATCGACTTTTCCATCCTCATATGAAAGTTTTAAAGGGAAGCACCACCAACTTGGTAATACAAATCAGTCATCACCTAAACGCATCACTTTCGCTCTTTGAATAAAAGGAAGCTCACGAGTAATAAGAAGACTAGAATTAAGAAGGAAGTGTTATACATACGTACAAATGCATCTATACGAAAGTAAAATTAGGATACAAACGAGTGAAGTTTACTACACTCCAATATTTTAACACACAAAAACACTTGTATTGACTTTTGTATTGGGATCTGACTTGATTTAACTTGACTTGAATTTACTTCACTCAGCTCTAAAATCCAAACTGCTATTCAAATTGAAAGCCAAACCAAAGCCAAATTCAAGAAGCAAAGCTTCTCTTTCTCTTTCGTCGAGTGCTTGTGGGCTTTGAAATGGGCTATTTGATTCCATTCCTTGCTATTCATTGTTTACATGATTGCGCGGAATTGAATTGGAAAACTTAGTTGTCGTCCTTTGCCTGTCATATACCATTAGCCTGGAGTAGTTCTTTCTGTCAATTCCAAGAGGATTCTTATTCTTATTCTGGCTTTTAGCCCTTCTCTCTGCCTCTATCTCTCTTGTGATTGAGGAATGAGGAGGAGTACACTATTGAGCTGCTTTGACTTGACTTAAGTTGAACTGAATTGAATAGAATTGTAAAGTACACACACGTTAGACATTACTACTAGAGTTACGCTAGTAACAGTCGCATTCCCATCCAAATCACATTCACATATGGTTCCGACTCATATACCAAATTGTATGCATGATATGCGACAAACGTTGATATTGATATTGGCAAGTGTCGTGAAACTATAGGAAGAGAACAAACAACAACCATAGAGAGAGAGAGGGAGAGAGAACAAGAAATTGACAGCTCTTGTGCGTTCTCCTCTGCTAGATACTCTTTCTGTATTTCTTGCATCCTCAGGAATGTATTCGTAATACGTATTCATTCGTTTTATCTGCATGGATGCACGGCACAGTGTATTCAAATAAAGTTTTGAGCATACATGCTTGTTACATTTTTCAAATTCCCTATTTTATTCTGTGTATCTATGACAATGTGTGGTTCAAATGAACAGATATCGACATGACTACGGGTGTACAAAAAATATTGATAAGAAATTCATCCATGTACTAATTAAAACGTCAAAATTGCAGTAATAATATTAATGTGGAAGTTGCGTACACCAAGGGCTAAAACCCATTTCAGCAGTATTACAAAAAGGGGCAGTTGAACTTTGGACATACTGATTTAATTTGAAAAAAACTAATGCATGACAATAGCGTACATGGTATAACACATACTGCTTGTAAACTGATTTTAATGGATTTTTTTCTTGTATATTCTAGGTTTCATATGCGAGGCCCAGCAGTGAAGCGATCAAAGGAGCCAATCTCTATGTAAGTGGTTTACCCAAGAATTTGACTCAACAGGAGCTGGAGAGTTTATTCAGCCCTTTTGGACGGATCATCACATCCAGAATACTCTGCGATAATGTGACCGGTAAGAGGAAATCCACAATGACTTCAGTTCAAAACGACACACACATGCACACTGCACACACCAACGCATATTTATATTTATCTACAAAATAGTTTTGAAAATACGGGGAAATATGTACTCCCACCTCTTAAGCCCTATACCTATTTTTCATTCAAAATATACATAGCATTCTTTAGTATGGGCTAGAATGAAAAAAGGGGGAAGTATCGATCGTTTTTTCACCTGCAATAACACCCACATTGAACTTTAGTTTACCATGCAACATTAACACATGAAGTTGTGGGGTCGGAAAAGTACAGGGACTGTAATGGAATTCGAACGAAGATCGATTGAGCTTAATATTTACGCCCCGTTTACAGTTTTTATAACCGAAAAATTGTTTTTATTTATTCTTGCACAATTTTATGGGTTGTGAACAACTTTTTGAGACGATGTTTTCCATTACTAAATCCCTATATTTTAATTCTACGTTCCTTGACTTTGTTTTTACTATTGTTTGACATTGAATTCGAATTCAAAGTATAATATCCATCATAACTTTTTTGTGTGACATTGAACTCAAAACTACAAACACAGGTTGAACTGAAGTCGTTATGGATCTCTCATTAGTTTATAACTATGTATGCTCTCTATTTTTTCTTTAATTCGTCCCAGCGCGGTCTTGCAGAAAGTTACAAATTAACAAGTCCAATTTTATTTTCCTTATTTGTGTTACTAATTTTTGTTTGTCTTCATAAACCACTCATAACTGCACCCAATAAACTGTCATACTATAGAGCATCCATCAACTTTCTGCAAGATGTTTTTTTACTAAAACATTAATTGCCATTTCATAAACGGTTAAGATTTTCATACATTTTGGGATATCAGTAATAATAATGCACCGATACCACCGAGTTCCATGCAATTTTCATATTCCATGTATCATACATCGTTCATAATGAGCAAGAGTTTAAAAACTGCAAATAGAGCACAAAACATGTTAATACTGTTCTAAATTTTCCACTTTAGAAAAGGGTTTAAAAAATAGTCTTGTAATGAACTAATAAAAAATTTACTAAGCAACATTAAATTTTGACATCTTTTTTTCTGGACAAATTGCACTCCCTACGCCGCCTTGTCTAGCAAGTATATAAAAAATATATGCGTAAACTGTGAGGGGAAAAACTCAACCTTTAGACTCAGTGGCAACAATAACTTCTCCCTAAAAGATTTCCAAGTACGTGCTGAAAAATGTTCCGTATTCCATGTAATTGCGCGTACGACATTGCCTTCCTCGCCCCCCTTTCGCCTCCGCTGCGATGACAGGGACGAGGAACATAAAATAGAAAATGGCGAGTGTGAAGTAAAGAAATGAAAGGAGGGGGAAAAGATAATAATATTGTGAATTCATACAGAGATACACAATTCTTCTTTGCATACATTTTGTATGATAATAGTGTACAACCTGAATCAGAGTCTGAATCTGGATACAATGGGGGTTTAGAATTACCCCCCGGATACAATGCATCAATCCGGTTGTATGTACAATCCTTTATAAATAATCTAGCAAGACAGTTTACTGCTAGCGCATAGAAACTGTCTAAATTTCTAAGCTTGCAATAATGTAGCACATGAATGTACACACAAATATGATACATAAATGTACATTGTACGGATAATGGTCTGCGCGGAAATGGGACAATTTTTCATTGGCGTAAAAACGTTGACTTATTTCCCGTCCTGTACTTCTTGATGGGCATGTTTATACGGTGAATTTATGCATATTTTATCGTTCATGCGTAGGATAAAAATTCTCCTGTTCATATTTTCAGAGAACAGAGACATTGCAGACAGGTATTATATAGGAAGCACGAAAAAAAGTTGACGCTCTTTCTTTTACTTCCCTAAAATCTGAGACTAGACAAGTCAAGTCAGGCCACACACTTTGACTTCCTCCAACATAAACAGACTTTGGTGCTTTAACCTAAACCAAAATTCTGCACTAAATGCTACCATATGAACAGACGCAAGCGGGAGAAGAATAATAAAGCAAAACTGTCTACAGTATGGAGGTTTTGCAGCAAGTGTCTACGAGTAAAAGGTTCCGCGAGTTTTCTTCTTGAAGACATTTTCCCTACTCTAAAACTATTTCTGATTTTTAGCACTGGGAAAACGCCAGAAATTATATTGCCCATTTGATTAAAATGTGGGGTTGACATATTCAAGCTCTGAATTAAATATCAGTAAAAATATGCAACAAAGTTCAGTCATTGAAAGATCTTCCATTCAGTTGCCAGTATCATGAACCATGAAATAATTACGAGTAAAAATCAATATTGGTTCAATGATACCAGCAACTCACATTTCAAAACAGAACAATATAAATGTTTAAGTGCTATAGAGGGAGCAAAAGTTATACATTCGCACTTTATTACAAGTAGAAAGCACACATGAGCGCTGAAGAAATTTATATTCAAGCATGTTCAATGTTCATGTCTATTCCGCAAATTAAGAGTAGATGGGAATAGAAGGAGGATGAAACTGCGCAACCGAAAAGTATGTACCTTTGACTGTGTCTGTTACTTTACTTTCCTCTTTGTATGTGTGTGTGTGTACAGAGATAAGTGAGGAATTTCAATGTGCAAGATTCCGAAAGATAGAATCCGACTCTAACTGTACACGAATCTTTATAGTGTACTTACCTTTGCTTCGTCCTTCGTCTTTGGTTGTGGAACACGCACACAAATACACACATTCATACACATTTGAAATTCACAGAGAGATGCATCTCTCTCTCTTTCTTTTACTCTCTCTTTGATAGTTGGCAAAATATTCTGAAAAATGTTACATATATTATGTTACCATACCACACCACAAACCTACTACTAACTATATGTAATATGTATAGAACACATAGGTAGAAAACTCAACAACCCATACAGCTGGAACATATATAAACATCAAAGCGTACACGGTAATACATATCAATTTATGTTTTTTACCTATGTACAATGTGTCTATACAATTATAGAATATAGTTTTAAGTATACCTTCGCAAAGAGACAGTACAGCTTAGGATGGAAGTTTGCCAGAAAGCAAAATAGCAAAAAAATCGAAGTATTCGCAACGTGGCTTCCCAATGTATTTCTCTATTACACACATCCAAGTCATATAAATATAAAAACATGTATGTATACTTATACTGTAGAAGAGTCGCTTCTTTATGTGAAGACACATGCTCCATGTTTTATTTTATAGATGTGGAATTGTGTCTCTAGATACTAGATACAGTAGAGAAAAACAAGAACAAGAGCACTTATCTTTACTTTGGAAATAAATTGCTCCACTGTCTCTTTCCCTCAATCTTTATGTGTGTACACGTATGTATCTGCAGATGTATTGGCATTATCTGTATTATTTTTTGTCA
Source organism: Sminthurinus bimaculatus (assembly GCA_034698285.1). NCBI lineage: Eukaryota > Metazoa > Arthropoda > Collembola > Symphypleona > Katiannidae > Sminthurinus > Sminthurinus bimaculatus. The sequence continues at coordinate 31,519 of JAQIVE010000055.1, forward strand.
TCGTCCCCATCACAATCATCACGATTATTATTATCATCGTCATCATCATCTTCATCATCAATACGACTAAGTCTGTTTGTACGACGGCCTGTCATAGTTTTAATTCTTGGCCCGCTTAGGTTAAAAAACGAGATGAAAAATGATCGATGATATTGTGTGATGGCGACTGCTACTGTGAGATTGAGATGGAGCCAAGGATTGACTTTTGTAATTCACAATATTTTTTCTAGACTTTGTGCTTGTAGATATGTACATTCTACAGCTATAGCACTAAATTTATCGTAGAGCAAAGCAGAGAAGAGGAAGTTTCAATTATGCCTGTAATAAATAGCCTATTATAATTGCATCATTTACATGAAATTCAGCTGGTGATGCTGGCAGTGAAATTTCAAGTCTGGATTCGAATTGAAACTCGAAATGAAACCATAGCGATAAGAAGGACTGTTGGTATAAAGTAGAGTTACAAACAAAACCAGGACTTGAAGCATATATAGTGAACGACGAAAAGTGAGCAGCAGCAGCAGCAGCAACTCGCTTCCCAAATTTTTACGTCTCGTTGTTCTATTAGTTAGAGGAACGTGAGTCGCAAATATGTATTTGCAAACTGGATGCGATGCGATGTGATGTCAGGCCATGGCGACAGCTTGCCACATTCACAAATAGAGAACAGGGAACACAGTGGCTGACAATGAATTGAGCCAACTCCAAGTCTTCAAGTCTGATGGACATGAACAAGGAGAAATTTGGTCCAAATTGAACTCCGCTTGCCGCCACACCGCTTTACAAATTGAGAATGGGGAATGGAACGAAACTCATTTGCAATTTGCTCGGGCACTTGTAAACTATTCAGGTAGACAGAGAGGAAGAGAAATCGAGAGAGAGAGTTTATACAGTTTTTGCAGATTAGAAAATAATCCGAGCTCTGCACACTTCTCTTCACTGTTCAACTGAACTAAACTTTCTCTCTCTCCTCCACGTTTACATAGTAACAGTTTTGTAACGGTAACGAGTTCCCTTCCCGTGTAAACCAGCTCAGCTCCATCCTTCAATCTGTTTTTACTACACAGATTTGAAATAAATTTCTCCCTGTTGAAGCATTTCTAATATTCATAATTTCACATCATGATGTTCAAATTATGATGGAGCATACCAAGAATGCCATAAAAAAATAGAATTTTCTCCGTCCGAATGAAAACACTTTTGCGCTATTTAGGAATACAAATTGTGCTGTTTATTGGAAGTTTTTACTAATATATTTATTTTTTCAACCAGAATCCAATATTGAAAATTGACTGAGAGCTGAATTTGGAATTTCAAAACATACATAGGAATGTGACTCGGAGGGGTATAGCGTATAGTCTGTTACACTACATAATTTGCCACTATTCGTTGATGGCTGATATTCGTTGTTAAAATGGTAGATAATATAATCTTGTGCAGAGTGAATATGAGAAATACGTCAAAATGGGTATTTGCAGTCGGCTCAGATGTATTTGACAGACATTCCATATCGAGATTTGACAAGAACAACAACAGCCGAGACGACAAGGCGATGGAGATGGAATTCAAACTGCTAATAACTCACAAGTCCTTCTCTAGCCTGCCTTACAACTCTCGTCTTTGTTCAAAGAGGAGTCAAAATTAGAGTGTATACAGTCAAAACTATTCCACTATTTAGTCAGTCACTTTCTACTTATATAAAGTTTGACGGCACCAAATGTATTATATTATATGATGTAGAGAATGTGTGTGTAGTGTGTACAGTGTACATATGGGTATAAAGAGAACGACAGTATTATTCATCGAGTTATGTGAGAGAAATAGATGAAAAGCGTCGCGCCGTTCGTAGGTGTGAAAAACATGGAGACAGTTTCCACGGTAAAGATCTGTACGTTATGTATAATGAGGGTAAGAAATTCATTGAACGCGCTGCTTTCATCACTTCACCTGTGACAACCATTTCCTTTCTCTGTCTCCGTCTTTATATACGTACTGCCACTGTCTCCAAATCTACGTTTGCATTTGGACCCATGGATAATATATGTATAATAAAAAAATACTTGCACTTTTCAAGTTCGTCTGCCCTCAAATCATCGTCTCGCCTTATGAAAGATGATTCGATTTTTTAGGTAGAAACGATCGAGACTTTTTTCAAGAGAATTGATTTGAAAATTCTACTGCAAATATATTCAAATGGGTGCAATTACCTTGAGAAGAAGCTGTTCCAGGATACGACGTTTTTCCATAATAATATTCAGAAAGTCTAAAGAAACTTTGAGATGAATATTACCTCGTCTCCAACATTTCTCTTTGATTCTCGACTTCCTCAAACTCAAGTTGGAAACAGGGTCTAATATTTTCCTTTGATAACTATTTGCGATAGACATTATTTTGCTCCAACTTTTATGCAAGGTAAAATGTTGAAATTATAAATCTAAAATACAACCATAAAGAGACGTGCTCTTTGACTTCAATATAAATGCGTACATGCAAGAATAGAGGTTATGTACGAAAATCATACTGAAATTGTATATAGATGAAAATAAAGTTTAGTAATGGTGCAAAATATGTATAATTTATATTGTACAATAATAATAGAGTTCCATGGAATAAGTAGAGTAAAGACTCAAGACACAAGACAAAACTCGCGTCAAGTCAAGTCAGACTCTAATTTCCTGTCGGCAAGGTAATTAAAGTCTCTTTTCTCTCGCTTTGAAATCCTGATTTGCCATTCCACTTTTGTCTGGCATCATCGCCCAATTGTGAATCGTGACAGTGATGGAGGTGGCTCGGATCTATAGCCTATACATACAAGTACATACATACGTACATACACTCTATATATTTCAACTTAATTATAATTATACGGACTATTCACATAAACAGCATTGTGTGCCGTCGGTTTAGGTCATGATTCAATGACTACACCATACATTATGTATATACCTCCTTGCCTTTATAAACTGAGCTAAATGCGTTACATCACGCTCTCACAGTGATAAAGGGAATGAAATCTGGAAGTGAAAACTTAGACACATTCAACTGAGAATTTAACTTGCAAGTCGGAGACGGATAGATTTTGCAAAACTGAAAGCCATGTGTAATGTCTATGGTATTGGATACATACAAAGGTGAATATGGATTCCTCGTACCGACACTTCCACAGTCAATCTTGCATCGTCTGCTTCCGATTATAATTAGGGTTTGTACACGCTATGTACATATTATATTATACGAACCAAGTCTAATTGTTTCCAATCTTGTGTGGAGGTTCACAGTGATGTTCATGTTGGAATCAGAACTATACGGAGCACTATGTATGCAATCCTCTCCTCCGAATTTCCTTCCAATTTCCATAGCCCATATTCTATTCAAATAGCAGGGCTCATGCATATAATGGCTACGTGCATTTGACTTTGGCTTTCAATTCCAAATCTTCTTCAAGAAGGATAAAATTCCCTGAGGTTCATTACATTACACGTATTTCCGTTTTTGTAAAGCGTTAAACGAAAACGGAGGCTGACCCTGGCAAGTCAATGTAAACCACGTCAACGTTAACAACACGGGCGACAATGATATGAGCGGAAGTCCCTAAAAACTTGACAGTCGTCCTCGCCTCAGACGATATTCCTTGGAGACTTCCGTGATTTACTCAATTTCTTCCTTTCTTCACCTCTCTCTCTCCACTTTGGAGAACTTAGGCCGTGAGGCTCTTGGCTTTAGCCTTGGCTTTGGCCTTTATGCTCGAGAAGAAGCCACTAGCTAATCCTTGAGTACATACCGTATTACATTATGCAATACAGTGAATTTCAAGTATAACCAAGCCAAGACAAAAATAAGAACTTTTAACAACGATTTTCAAAACATTTCAAAAATCTCTGCTAGTTGTTTAGTACTAAATTTCAAAAGAATTACAGTCAAATAATCTTCAAAAAAAATATTTAAAGTCCAAAATATAACTGCGAGCTTGTATTCAGACGAAGCTCCAAGTCAATAAACACCAGTGGTTGCTATAGTAAATGTTGACTGTATGCTTTATATTGTTACATAGGATCATCTGCAGTTGTGTGTCGACTATTTAAAGTTGACAACCCAAATTTTACAAGGTGTATAATATAACGCTGTGTCTACACTGTATAAATATATAAGGCCTTTTACCTTTTATACAACTCGACACACACAAACACAGTCGTCGTCACCCGAACACTTTACGGTTCTCGGTTAAGAGTGCAGCTCTTGCAGTAGTTGGGGAGTTGTCTCAAGGACCATCGAGAAAAGGAGCTCTCCCCTCCTTTATTTTTCGTTACTTCCTATACAAGGATGCCAACAGTTCGTCTCAAGATAAAAACTACATGGTGCTATAGTAATGGTAAAATTCCATGGAATTTAAACCAGGCCATATAACATCTTCAGCTCTGCTCTTACTCCTTTGCACGTTACAATTGTAGGTATACACGAATAAAGGAATATTCATGCATATTCCTTTGTCCTTCCTTCGTTTTACTTTTCCCTGCTGATGTTAAAAGTGTTACACCTTGCCCAAATGGAAGAAAGGGAAAGCAAGATTAAACAAGGGAATATAAGAGCAAAGTTAGTTTCCAGTGAATCCTGAACACTTGACAATCGTCATCTCAATTTGTTGATGCATATATGCATGTATATAATAAAGTCTGCTTTTTCTTCTACTTCGTTTTATTCAAACCTTCCTTCTTTTTGTTGAAATTATCTCGACTCTATTATTTTATGCCAAGCCTCCTGGCTCTAAAATTACTCAAGACAGACAAACTTATATAAAGAGTGTAGCAACTGCCTGTATAGTGCATGCCTACATGCATTGTGTACTATAAAAGGAAAGTCAACCAATTTTTCTGCTTTCTCTATGTGCTGTATTTTCTGTAAAACTAAAAGCAGTAGAAACACAAGGAGGGAAACTGACAAAGAAACGAGATGGATAAGTCGCTAAGTTAACTAACTCGTATCGCAAGACATCAAGAAAAACCGAGACGAGCAAAAGCAAGGAGAAAGCAAAAGTGAAAGCTGTACAGAACACACAAATATATCGAATACATTCATGTACATACAAATGGGAAAACTCACAGTGTGTATTTTCCTTCGCAATGTTTTCTCAGCACACAAACGGGAGGCTCGACTTGGCTTGGAGTTGTGTTAAATTTCTTGTCTTTCCTTGCCTTCCTACTGACTGACTGTTCAGTAAATGTTGCTGTAAATGTAATTTATGTAAGTCCATCCGCCGTTTCAAATTCCGTGTCTCTCTTTCCTTTTTATCTTTGAGCTAGGACTACATGGCATAAATACATACAGATGGATACAGCAGTATTGAGCCCATCCTTATGCATTATATAAATAAACCTTGCATGCATAAGTGTGCTGTGCTATATGAGGAAAATGAAACAAAGGTTGTGATAATGTGACAGCCCTGTGTGTACTTTGTAAGCGTAGCTCTTTCTGCTGTCTGTGGAACAGAGACGCGCTGAATTGAACAGAGCTGTACATTCTGCTTCTATGTGTAGTGTAGAGACAGAAACTTTGAGGAGGGAGGAGTAGAAGAAGAAGAAGCGGGAAGAAGCTTGCAAAATTTTACATTTACCTTTCATATCTCGCTCTGTTTGAATTCAAACAAGCGTTCGTACATACATACACACGTACATGTGTACATATGTAGGCAGCAAAAAGGCGAGGCATGCAAGGAAGAGTTCCTTCCACTTAATCTCCACTGTTTACATTATAATTTGATTCAAGGGATTCACGGGGAGACAGAGCAGAGAGCGAGAAAGGAGTTTTGTTGACGTTCCACATGTGATGTATGTGTATTTGTACGTGTACATATACAACAGTTTGCGCCTTATTTGGTAGACAAAGACCTTAGAGAAAGGAAAAGAGAAAAGACTAATACTGCTTTTGCCTTTTCTCTGTCTTTGTATACTTTCTTTATAAAATCTTGCTTCACTTGCTCCTGTCTGTGTGCAATGATTACGACACACATGGACGCTAACTGTTTGTACATGACAAGACTGTAAGAAAGGAAGAACGAAAGGGGAAAGGGAAATGTACCTTTCATCACCATTGCCATGATGATGATGATGATGATGACGGTGCTCATGTATTAAACTCCGTCCTCACTTTTTCTTTTGATACAAAAGGCAGAGAAGCAGCTTCTCCTTTCTTCCTTATATTCCTCTCAAAATTTCATAAAGAAGTTGAGATGAAACGAGTTTTTTGTATGGGGAAATGTTTACACGTTACACATGTACGATTTTCAAATGCTTCATATTATATCCTTGAGAGTAAGAGAGAGGCATCTAGATCTACTCTGTATTTAGCCTTTACTAATACGATCAACATTCAAGCAAGAAAATGTGTACACTACACTACACATATGTACGTACCTCTACATGTTCGAACAAAAGGTAGAGAGCGAAAACTTTGTTCATTCTTTCAAAGATGAAAAGTTTAGGAGCAACTTTTCTCCTCCTGCTTTGTCCGTCCTGGTGTTCCGAGTGATAATCCTAATTTAAAAGGATCAGGCTGCTAATGAAGATGAAGGAGAAAACTGTAAAAGTTTCATAAAGCCGAGAACACGCAAGACGTTTGGAATTTCAAATTATACTTTCAAAATTCCCAGACAACAACAATAGTAATAAGAGCAACAATAAAGAATTTATTTAGGAAATGTCAAGAAACGTAGTTTTAAAAGTTGTATTTTTTTACGGCCGCTTGGTTTAATTCAACAGAATTTTTTCCGAAAAAATTTTGCAATAAAATTGAGCGTTTTTCCTGTCTGAAAAGGAATCAGAGATTTGAACTTGGAAACCCTGTTTCTGTTTCAATTGTCACAAAACGCGTATATTCCCCACCCCACTTTATTGCGGGGGATCCTACAAATTGTATAAAAAATGTGTGGTAATGAAAGCTGCTCTGTATTCGCCTTTTCCCCTACTTTCCCTCCTACTTATATGACATGAGAGTGAGCTTAGAGCGTGTGGTTGTACCCTTCTTGTCTCAAGTTGTTCACTTGAGTGTCGGTTTCGGCTTCGATTTTAGTTTAGTTATATTTTTGGCCATCATCAAAAGCAGCAGGAGCAGGAAGACAGAAATTGAAGCCAAAGTGGAGGAGGAGAAAAAGAAGGGAAGAAACAGATGTGTGGCGAGGCAGAGAAATTGTTCTGCAACTGATGCTCAGCGACTATCAAAGAACCAGAAGCAAAAAGAGAAAAGGAGATGACTTACTGTTTTTATCTCATTCCCTATATTTTTTCATCCACATAACATGCGTCTGATTCTGACTCTGACTTTGAGTTTTATCCCAAGTCTCTCTCTCTCTCTCCTTCTGTTTCATTGGGCCTTTTCGGCTCTGTGTAATATCATATCATATTGTATGTTATACCATGAGCATATTTTTCCAAGTTTTATACTCTTTTCTTGTCTTTCTCTCCGTCGCAAAATAACCTCAATTTCCCCCCATTGCTTATATACATACGCTCCTCATCTACGATATGAAACGATACACAATACATACCAACTTGGCTTTGGCTTCTTTCGAGTATAGTCTCATTGGTTTCGTCCCAGTGTAATTTTACAGTTTAGTTCATCTGCCGTCCTATTTATCTTTATAGCCCTTACAGGCTACGCTCATCCAAACAAAAGTAAATATAATTATTAAACGTCACAGGATTTCTGCTCTTGCAGTCGGATCCTTGTATCAGCGCTAAATCATGAATTCTCTGAAAATAATAATAATAATATTTTGTTTGATTCCCTAGTTTTATTCTTTCCCCTTGTACATATAAGGATGAAATGTAAAAAGAAGTTAAAAGATGAAAAATGGATGAACGCTCTCGCTTTCCCTTTTGACTTAACTTTCTCTTTCATTATAGTCCCTCATGACATGGGGGAGACATGTTTTTTGTGCTCATTTTGACTGCTTTGAGCAGAGCACTCAACCAGCCAAAGTCTCTCAATATTTGCAAGTATTTCGTCTATTCTCGCTATGTGTGTTTTCTTGTTTTTTACTTGAGTAAAGATGGCGGGGAGAAAAGAGAATGGAAAATACACATGAGTGGACTCAAAACGCATCCATTAGCAACTCTAAACCGCGAACACATAGCCACTTATCATATTGACATCATCCTCGAACATCCATCCCCGCTTACATCCCTACATATCCCAATGTAGATCTTGAATATGTGCATGCATGTATAGACATTTATATAGGTCTGTTCTTTTGTCCTTATATGAATTCATCTTCTTGTGTTTCGACTCGCTCGGATCGATCAGAAAAGCAAGATAGAATAGTATTAGGACAGCAAAAAGAGGAGATTCAGAAGCTGAGCCGTATAAAGTCCTGCCAGAAGAGACAGGCGAATTGTAAGCAATCATGTGGAAAAGAGGAACCTAAATCAATGTACATGGTACATGCAGGAAATATACTCGAGAAACCTTAGATACATATACGTACAATGGCTCTGAGAAAAAAGGACATGGCGTACATTTATTGCAAGATCAGATAAATAGATCTCCTCGCTCGCTTCATCTCTCGTCTCAAAACACAAATATGTATGTGTATGTACAATGTACACACTGAAAAGGAAAGAAAGAGCAGGATATGTATTATGGAGCGTGGTAAAGGGGGAAAGCAAAAAGAAATAACAAAGCAATAAAAGATAAAAAATATTCTTGTCTACTTTTTCCTTTCCCGAGTAATGTACGGATATACATGCGTACTTTCTTCTTATGCGTCTCATATACATAGGTAGTCTTATATTGTGCAAGAACTCCTTTTACCCTTACATTTGCCTCAAAGATATTTATCTGTCTGGGCTAGAATGATGAAACGAAAGATTTTTCGAATACGGGGAAACTATAGAGGAAAATAATAACCCAAGCATGGGCATCTCCAACAAGAACAACACCAACAAATGAAAATCAAGAAAGATAATTGCTCGGAGCACGCGAGAACGATTAGAATTACAACAGAGTTATTATTATTATTATGGGGATTGTTCTTCCCCGTTTGAACTGCAAAGGAAAGTTTTTACAATGGGCGCATTTCCCATTATATGTATGCACCTTGCATAGTGAGTGCAAAACCGTATAGTTATACCTGTAACGATGACTGTCATTATTAACCGAAATGAGGAGGTCAAAGAGTAGTCTGTTCTGCACACAATGATGTATGCAAGAATAAAAACATTTCAGGTTGAATTGGACAGAGAAAAGGGAGCAGAGCCCGCAAACAATTTCAAAGAAATTCCTCCACGCTTTCTCTTCTTTCATAAGTTGGTAAAACTAGTATAATATGAAGAAAACCAACCAACATACCAGGGAGAAAAGGAGAAAGGAAAAATAAAAGGCATCCATGACGTGAATTAGCTCAAGTATTTACGCCACAAAAATGTTCATGGCCAAATTGGAATGTCTACTCCTCTCTTCTTATATAAGTTGAGTTCTCTTACTCTACCTCTTTAGTGGTTTACACTTACGCCCCTCTATCTTTTGTTTTACAACAAGAAGAAGTGCGGGAAAAAATAGAGGAATGACCTATGAACTTTGAGCAAAAAATGAATATCAAAGTGGAACATGTAAAGGTGTTGGGTTTTGGTCTGTCGTGATAGGTCCGTTTTATTTTAAATCCAGAACCTAAAACTTTCCCATTTTCAAACACTAGCCCAAAATGTGTATGTACCACATTTTTTAATCCTTAAAGGAAGGGAACAATCATTTAAGGGGTTCTATGGGCATGTATGGTTGACCTCTGGATGTCATGATTCGATTTGCTTGAAATTTTTAGGGAACTTTCACAGTTTAAAGATTAACATTTCGGTGAAGGGACCCGAGTCCGAAACAAAGCTTATTAATCCCGACTTGCTGTACAGTACGAATGTGGCGGATTTTTATGTTTCTTTTGTTATAAAAAAGCCGAGGTCAATTGTGCATTTATACCTTCTTTTGTGTGTTTTATGTCCTATCTACCCGGTTTACTGCTGATATCCCATGATAATACAGCAGAATAGTAGCATACGTTGTGCAATCCATAAAATACTGTATAATGTGTGTACAAAAACAGTGCAAGTTCATAGTAATAAAGGAGGACATTTTATGGTACATAATTCATTGCATATGCTTCATCAAACCATGTAAAAGTTTAATAGAATTAGAACATATCTATCTATGTGTAAATTTTTACATGCGTCTGTATTTTTCTACAAGTAGGGAGCTTTCGTATGTACTGTACAAACTAAAACTGAAGTTGGTCCTTTATCTCTATTGGAGAAATTTTATCATCTTGCATTTTGCATTCCCCAACCAGCATGCTATAATTTAGCCTATACGGCTTACCCTACTACTGGTCGGAAGACCCAGCCGAACGGCTAAAATCAGGGGAAATGTAAAACCTTTGTAATTTTCAGATTCTTTTGACCAGCATGTATACTCTGTGAAATGTATTCAAGGCACAAGGCACTAGAGTGCTTTTTGAGAACTCGACTCACCCTGTATCATGAAAAAATTGCTGTGTTGGTTCTCTTTGCTGTCTCATCTCCGGTTTTATTTCCCTTTGAAAAAGGAGCCGAGAATAGACCAAAGTAAAGTAAAGTAAAATAGAGCACCATTAACATATGATATTCAAATGAAGTTGGTTGTTGGTTCCAAAAAGCAACTTACACAGAAAAGGCATCTTCATTTCCCAAAGTATACATATACTATCTGTATACAGGAATGAGAAAGTATTTCAGAGTTCGTAATACAAAGTGAAGGGAGAAAGGAGACACTTTACTTGTGTTGAATTTCTATGTATGCATACATAGATATGCTACTCGGATAGGTCCGGAGAAAAAACACAGAGATACATGGTACATGAACCTATGTCGTATAGTTTTAATATTTATATACGTGCATACCTACACTGACAACTATGCATTATCACTGGAACATAATATAAAGTGATACTTTGTTTTATATAGTTATACTTATATTGTGTATAAAGAAATGGAGAAATAAAAAGGGTACATGATATTTGAATTTTGACATAGACAAATACAGACCTACATATGATATACATACATACATTATATATATATGTACTAGAATTTCACGGCAACATGTACCTCGATCTCCTTTCTCCTGCCTTTCTCCTTCCCTTTTCCCCCACTTTATTATGTGTAGAGGAAACAAGTTTGGAGCTCTGCTTTCAGAATAAATTCCAGTTTGTTTCTTCCATTTCACTCCATTCTATTCATTGGCTGGATGTTGGAGCAAGAAAACGAACTCAAAGTATAAACATGGAGACGCACGAAGGAAAATAAGAAAGGGGACATGGAGAAAGTAGCTATAGAATTGTATGAAAATGAATATGTACAATATCCTACTGTTTGTGTTTTGAATTTGGGTATTTTTCTCCGCCTCTTTGTAGACTCTCCTGTTTCGCCCGTTCTCTTAACTCCCCCACAAGGTGCACATTCATAATATTTATGACTTGTTCTCTCTCACTCCTTCTTCGTCGTCGTCGACTACTTCTTCTCTTTCTTCTTCTCATTCCCTGTTCCGCTTTTTCTATTGAAAATTTCGAGGCTGGTGAAAGGACAGGAAAGTCTGGAATGGCATGGCATGAATCGAGCTCTGTCTTGCCGGATTCTCACTGTGGCTCTTTCTGTTTCGTTTTTACACTATAGAAATAAACTATAGCAGGAGGAGGAGAAAATTCCAAGAAAACTACCTCGTCTTTCTCTACTTTGCCCCTACCATTAGAGTCAGGGCCAGAGCCAGAGCCAGTTATATTCCACAAATATGTAGCAAACATTACTAGTCTATCTATAGCACAGTGTAACTATATATTGAGACACTCCTTTTTTTAAACTAAAGCCTCCTTTATCCAATACATCATTACATTACATTATATTACACCCTGTATATTTGTATACATATATACTACTATAATACACATATTTCGATGTGTATTGCCATACACATATTTTCCACTTTCCCTAACTGCCAGCACAGGAAAAAACTGAAAGTGTAATGGAACACAGAGAATAGAGTGGTACGGGGATCATACAAAGAATGAAGAAAAGGAAAGTCTCTAGTTTATTGCTTTAGTCTCTCTTTCGGTCTTCTACTCTGATCTTATGGTTTATTATTATGCTACTCCCATATTCCTTTGGCGGTTGGCGAATGAACTAAAGCGAAACGAGAAATCCAATATTTTGCTGCTGCAGTTTCTTTACTACAATTTATCCCTTCGTTCTTTATTCCCCCACCCTTTATTATAGTTATTCCTTATATAATATATAAATTTCAAGGAGAAAACAAAGGGTGAAGTAAAAACCAGGAGGGAAATGAAGGTAAATTATATGGACCTTGGATTTTCAGTGTATATAACGGAGATCGATTCCAGTTTGGATGTATGCATGGATTTGGATTTGGATTCGAATTTGAATTCCAATTGTGAGTATAAATGGAAAATGGATAAGGACAATGGTCAATGGAAATTTGGGATTTATGACATAATCTCTGCCTAATGTTTTTATAGTCTTTGAGCTGAAAGCTGGCGATATTTTTACAGTGTGCAAATGATAAGAAATTCTTCAGTCTACAGAAATATTGATAGGCTGTTCAAATTATGAATAGGATGTTCAGCTATTCAAAGTAATAATGCTAATAATAATAAATGACACGGTATGGCTATGCATTCTGTGCACTCTGTATACCTGCACGCAATGGACCGCGTATAAAACCAGTTCGTTGGCTATGTAAATACATACATACGCGCAGTCAAACCCGTTTATTTAAACAATTCCACATCCAATATAAAATTGTATACAGTATACAGCTTACTGATTATAGAGGAGTGGATATAAGCACATATACATGTGCATTTGAACAAGAGAAAATTGTGAAAATTCTCTCTCTGAATTCATATATGTAAAAGAGCATACATACATATGCACTTTATTATATGACCAGGATTACAACGGCATACAAACAAGGCGCGTGTGTACAAGAAAAATCTTCCATAGATTAGATGGACGGATGGATGGATGGATAGTCATTGAAAAGCTGTACAATTATATAGTTATGATACTTTTTCTATAGCAATGGGGAAAGAACGAGAATTCAAGGATAAAGTCTACTGCCTACTATGTACGGAGAGAAGGGGAGGTAGGAATGGAAAACGAACACAAAATCGAAAGGAACATTTTTGGTAACTATCTATGTAACTGCAATAGCTTTTTTCGCCCTAGGAAAAGCTCATGCAATCTTAGCAAATAGCGTTTGCTGAGGAAAGAACGACGTAGCGGGGAAGACCAATGCAATTTGATATTCTTTCTCATCTCTTTCTCGTGTGTACATACATACAAAAATACACGTTGATATCAAATGGATTGCATAACCATGCTGGGTTACTATTACTGCTATTGCCAACTGCTGGCGAATATACAGTTAATATTGACTCTGAAAGGGAGCTAGAACAGAGTTACATGTATATTGTTATGTTATTTTTCCTCTGCCTAGGCCATTTTCCACGTCAAATCTTTTACTACAGAGAGGGAGCGTGTGGTATAACTAGTAACAGCTTTGAGATTACACGGCAACTTTCACTTTCTCTTTCCTGTCGTCTGTAGCCTGGTAAATATCTACAAACAGTCGTGCGATGAGGGGAGCGCCAGGAATTTGTGCAAAGTGTATGACTATGGCTATAGCTTAGTGCTGATGTTCTTGAGCCCTTCATTAGACTCTGTGTATTTAGAGGATTATATCGTGTCTTCGTTTATAGTTGCCCTGTCTCCTACTCTTCTCACAGCTCCAGCTTTTTTTTCACCAAACAGCTCCGCCTTGATCAACCACTTACAAACTTTTCCTTGATGACGCGATACCTAATTTTTTAACCCATTTATCTTGAAAAAATGTATCCAAGGAAAAACTTACAAACCTACAAACTAAAGTGGATTGTAACATTTTGTTTAAAGAAGGAATCATCTAGCATGGAAATTTCGTGAAACTGGATATTTAATAACCCTTTCAAAGTTCAAATATTGTTCTTTAAACAATAATGAACAATAATTGCATTTTATCTAAATGCTCGGTAAAAACTTCAATTTGTCTGCGTGGTTTTATTATAACAAAACAAGAATAAAGTGTAAACTTGTGTCAGCTAACGTCAACCATAAAATGTCCTGGATCATTCATATGACATGGCATGACGTGACGTGACGTGACAACCTATCACAATACAGATAGAATTCAAAGTGGAAAGTTTGCCTTTCACTCGATTTCAGAGCTGGTGGTACATATATGCAAGAGCGATAGTCGGCGTCACAATTTTAATGTTTTTCTATACACCCTGGTATCGAATTTTCATTCGGGACGTACGAAATTGTTCCTTTCTATGTCCTGTTAATTGTGCAGTACGCGCAGATACAAATAGGATAAACAAAGGTAACTACTCGCAGAGCAAACCAGCATCATCTCCGTCATCATCGTCCCGCACGCACATACACAGACTCAAAGTAAACCGTCCTAATAGGTAAAATACACAAGATACGCTCTCTCTCTCCCAGTTTGTTGTTGTCGCTTCCCCGAAAATCTATTCTCTTTCGCTCTCCGTATACGCGTTATAAAACAAAGCGTAAAAGCGAGGCAAAGTAGACAACTCTAGACGGTATGTGCACAAACAAACACAGGAAAAGTGTGTGTCTAAATAAAACAGATACTACTGTACTATAGTATATATAGTTAACACAGGGACAGAGAGAGACAGTTATAAAGGTGCGAGAAAGAGTTGAGACAGATCGATGTAACAATGTGGCATCCGCACAGTTTGCACTTACACACCAAATGCACACACACACACAAGTTGGGTCGAAAGGGAAAGTAGAAATAGAGAATGATACTCTCGGTGTTTTCCCTGCTCCAACTCATCTCTGTGTCTGTGTCTGTCTCTGTCTCCTTGTTCTGTTTCGTTGTCCCAATGAAGCCGAATGAAAATTACGAAATTAAGTCCCTAATCAAGCTCATTTCCCTTGCTATTAAATTCTTCATCGTATCATGAATACCCACACCCATAACACAACTAAATACATGCAACAAAACAGAGGAAGATGAGAACAAAGACGGAGAGTCGCAAACTGTACTCTTTCCGTTTGAGTGAAGGGAACCAAGTAAAACTTTGATGCTTTACAAACTACATCATGTCAAAATTCGTCTCGTTTCCTTCCTCGGAAAAACAGTCTAGGTAGTGTATAAAGAGCAGCCTGTACCCCTTATGCACCTATATATGTATAAGTAATAATGATAATAATAATTCGTTAGTATGTAGGAATATGAATAATGTAAATGTACCTGAACATATTATATATAATATGTATGTTTTACGCACATTGAGCCTGTCTCATTATACGTTCTCCCTTTTCTTATTCGTCTCTCTTTCTCTCTCTTTAAATACGTCTGTGGTTTTACTTCCCGCCTTGTATTCCTATTTCCCCATTTGTATGCCTTTCACATGTCCATTTTACGATTCTCAGGAAGTTGATGAAAATAAAACTTGTACTCAGGTTAACGAGTTTCCCTCTTTACACTGTACGGTTTGGCTCGAGTCAAGTAAAATAGAAATTTGTTAAAAGTTTAAGGATCTTTCATTTAGACAGTACAAGGGCTGAGTATCTGCCCGTTTGTGTCTAACATTGTATCCACGTACACCTACATGTGTCGTAAAACTGAAGTCAAGTCACAACTTTATATAAATGTTAAACATCCATAAAAAACTTGCTTCCTCGTCTAATTACACGGCAAAGATGCACAAGGAAGTTGTGCGTATGTACTTAACATGTACATGTTTAAAGTAGCATTGGTAGTCAAAGTTAATAATATAAAGTTACTTCTCGACAATTTATTTTCATACCCTTGTGTTATCACAGGCCGAAAAGAATAACTTATTATAGAAAAAATAGCTCCATGAATTTATTTTCATTAGTTGTTTTTGAACAAAAAAAGAAAAATAGTAGGACCTCTACATCATCTTTACAAAAGGGAGAACAAAAAGATCCTTGGAAAATGTCAATGATACGTAGCGAGCAAAAACAAACAGAAAACAAACGAAACGGTCATTGTATAGGAGAGAAAGTGAGCTGAGGCTTGAGTCAATTTTTTATACTGTGGCAGTGACAATGAAAACACGAGACACAAAAATTTATAAGTATATATCAGCTCGATCTGCCGTCCTCTGTACGGAGAAAAGTCAAAGTCAAGTCTATCACACCACACTATCCAAAGGATTGAAAAGTATGAAGAAAATAGAGGAGAGTATGTATGATCAACGTAAAGCAAATTTGGTACACTGGAAAAGTTTTTCTTTCCTCTCCCTTTCCCCTCACTCTCCCTCTCCATTTCTTCAGCCTCGTGCAGGAAGATTATAGAGAGAAAAACAGTTGCAACGCAACTTGCATGTACGGTGTGTTGTAAAACGAATAGACAAAGATGAAAAAGAAAAGAAAAAGTTTCCATCGACTTTCTTTATTTTTCTACTTCTTTTTCCTTTTCCACTTCTTCCACTTGACTCGGCGAATCGAGAAACCTTCTCGTCTTGAACCTTTGGGCAAAAGGTACAGGAAAGACAAAAAAATGTAGCAAGAGAGGTGAACCAAAAGTGGATTCGCTGAAGCTTGTGCTTACACTTTGAGAATCGTTGCCTCAACTCTACGCTACTCAACTCTACTAGAAATAGGCCACGCAACAATGATGATGATCATTCTCGTTTGAAGAGTTTTCACGTTCAAAGTGTGCATATGCACGGGCAGAAGAGAGGTGGAAAGAGAAAGTGTGCATGTGTGTGTGTCATTCTAGATTCGGAGATATTCTTCTCGCCTACACGAGTATGTATATTGTAGACTTTTTGGGAATGATAATTCTATATATGATCTATAATAAATAGATGATTGAGCAGGTTTCCATATATATGTAGATAAATTATGTGTTCATATTCATAAAAACGTCAAGCCTTGAGTAGACCTAGTCATCCATATATTTAGATACGAACACATACGGTTGTAAAACAATGAGTTTGAAGGGAAAAGTATGGATTACATCTTAATAGCCGAATATGATTATTTTCAAAGGGAATATGAGAGGGTCTTTTGTTTCAGATCTTTTAGATCTCCTTTTCTTAAAGAGTAGAAAATCTAACCATATGAATACATATGTATAATAAATTTACCTTCGTTATTCGTTATACAATATCTCCATTTTCGTTCTCAAAAAGAAACGTCACATGGAAAAATTATTGAAGAATTTAACAAGCACAAAAAACGCACAGATGTACATTATCTTATGTGAATGTGGCTACAAAAGACCTTCTACTCTGTATTGTAGAAAAAAAGGTATAAAGTTTAAATTCACCTGATTCTCCTTCTTTATTTTGTTATCCCAAGGAGGAAAAAGAAAAAGGGGCAAGTTTTATAAGGAAAAGTAATGACGTGTGTCTCGTCTCGTCTTTCTTTTCAAACATGAGCAGAAACATGTAGCTTTTTACCTACTCCTGTTTCTTCCACCATATACATATAACATCTAACTATGTCTGTATCATTACATATTCTTATGATTTTATACAGAAAAATCCTAAGACGATAATAATATATTTCACAAGTTGAGAGGGTGCCTACCCATATCAAATAAATACACTATACTATAATAATATATTTCATTCATGCTTTTAACCGTACAACGAACTATAAGTGCTTCATTGACTTGTCTGTCTTTCCTTTGCGTTCTTCGCTTATTACTCCTGACATTATAGAGACTAACTAAAAGGGAAACCTAAATAGAAGATGAAATAGGAGATGGAAGACGAGAAAAGAGAAAATAGAAAAAAAAACCTCAAGATATAATTTTCAATAAGTCTTCTTTTCTCATCCTCATCTTTGTATACCTACTATATTTCGGTAACAAAGTACTCGATCCCGTGCTCAAAGTTAACTCTTGCTCATCCATACGTTCTACTCATAAAAGTTTTTCCCCTTTCCATGGGCATGCTTTGTCATTAGATTTTTTCAGTTCAATGGCGATCATATTATACTGGAACAATAAGCTCATATAGTTACAAACTTTACTATAAAACCAAAAATCGCATGCACTCATTTTTTTATCAAGGACTAAATACTTATCTTGGGAACGGGAGATTTTATATCTTCATGTCTTATTATAACGGAAAGGCTTGCATTTCATAAAATGTTTTTCATATCGATTTCATTTGCATTGATTTTTCTTTCAAAAATGGCAAGCTTACATAACCGAGTTGTACAAGTGCAAAGTGTATTTGTACAAATGTTGTGTGCGAAACGTGTGTCGAGAAAATAACAAATAATTATCTTTATTAAGTTGATTGTGTATATTGTTATACTATGAGCGCGAATTGCAAATATTTTGCAAATGGCCACACATACATGCCTTTATTTTTGTTGGATACAAATAAAAAGTATTGGAATTTTGAAATGAACTGAAATTTATTCAACTTATTTATAAAAATCACTACTACGCAGAAGAACAATGAAGAAACTAAATAAGTTGGATAAATTTCGGCAGAGTTTTGAAGTTTTGAAAATACTTTGGAAAGAAAACGTTTATTTTATTAAAATTACTATTTTTATCAGTGACGTTTTATTTTTTATACGTTTGCTCGAATATCAAAAAAATATTTTCCTTTTGATTTTTTTTTAATCAAATTTAAATTTTTGAAGCTGGGACGAAAGTCTAAAATCAAAGAAGAATAAATCGTAAAAAGGATGGAGATAAAGGCATGATGGTGGATTTCAATAACATCGTGATGGGACTGTTTTGCTGTTATACCAATAGGTTTGTCGAAAGGCGTTGGATTCATTCGTTTCGACCAGCGTGTGGAGGCAGAACGGGCTATCCAAGAACTTAACGGAACCATTCCAAAGGGCTCCACTGAGCCAGTCACCGTCAAGTTTGCCAACAACCCGAGCAACAATACAAAGGCGCTTCCACCCTTGGCCGCCTACCTAGCAGCCCCACAAGCCGCAGCAGCTGCACGTCGCTTCGGTGGGCCAATTCATCATGCCACAGGCCGACTGCGGTACATACCCCTTTCTCCACTTTCCAGGTGAGCTACTGCTGCAGCTCATCTCAGTAAACGTAGTGCCTTCGCTTCCAGCCTTTATTGTATTAACTTTTTCTTGTTATATAACTTGAATAACTAGTCTATCAAAACTCTAACATTGATTGTTATACTTAAAAAAAAAACAATCTCCTGTCTCTATTTTTTCAATACGTTCATATTTCATGTTTCTTCTTTTCCTCCTATATTTTCCTTTCTATCCAAAGAAAAAAAGATTTCTCATTTCTGAAAACAATATATACTCTTCGAAGAAAACAAGCAACAAACTCAAAGATCTATATAATTATCTCTCTTTAAAAACTTTTATCTTTCACATTTACTATCATTTAAAAAATATATACAATCTTGAGTTTTTACTTCTTACTCTTTTTCGTCATTATTATTATTATTATATTCATGTGTCTTCTTGTATATTCTGCCCTTCAGTTTTAGCATAAGGCAATTCATCCCATTTACGGTATTGATTGATGAGTATTTTGATTCGATAGTATATTTTAAAAAATATATACAATATTGAATGTAAAAACCAATACGTTTCCTGAGATGCACAAACAAATTATTATAAGTGTCCATGCTATTTACAAAATATGTGCAAAAATAAGAAAATGTGATATAAATTAACATCTAAATGTATATCCTTGTTATGTGATATGATAATTATTATTCTGTAAATCGCTTCTTCACAAACTTTTCAAAACTTGCCAATAATTTCTCGCTATTCGTACCTTTTTTTCTCTACGTTGTCTATACAGTGTATTACTATATTCTTTTTTTCAAGCAAAATTATTTGAGCTGAAAAGGGCCTAAAATTATATTTTATACATTATGGTGGGCAAATTTTATTGACTGTTTTATTTTTAAAACATGGAGAAACTGAATAAAAATCCTATCCCTACACTTTTGAGGATATTTAACCTTTTTACCTGACCTATAACCGAACTACCAGCCAATATAAAAACCAACCAATGCGTGTCATGTCAACCTGTCATAACCTCAAATAAAAGAGGAAGCTGTATCAGACTAATTACATTGATCGGTCAGTTATTTGTTAGTTGTTAAGCTGTCGTCCTTTCCAAATTAAATTTCTGATTCAAATCTTACTGAACAATATATGGTGCAAAGGTCAAAGCTTCTAGTGCACATGCTGCAAACAAACTGACAACAAATTGAACAGTTTTTCCTTGCTCTCTATCATATTATTATTATTATTTTCTTAACTTTCTCGTCTGTTATTTTGTTCAATACGCTCATGTTCGTGATTTGGGAAACATGCGAGCTAAACGAAAACATTATAAGTAAAAGAAAGATAAACTCTCTCGTGTAGTAAACAGTTTTCCCTTTTCATTTAACGATTGACAGTGGATATGTTATTTGAAAGATTGATACATGGACATACTGGTTGGCTCATTGGTTGTGAATCCTTTATCCTTTGTCTATTTTCCAGTATGATAAACTCCATGATTTTTATATACTATATTTTATGTTTTTGAAAACTTTCTCCTGCCATCTTTTTTCTAAAGATGGCAAAAGTTTTTAAAAACAAGAAATTTAATGAAAAAACAGAGAGTACATACACATACCCTCTATTCCCATGAACTACATGATCCCTGTCTCCAAAAATTGCTTACGCTACACGCTTGCTTCAAACGCTTTGCTTTTCAACATTTTTTGCTCTTGTGGATACTGTTTGTTGTGTAGACTGTTTCAATGTGTGTGATAATATAAATAATATGGAAGTACTACACACAGTACTTCTAACAATAATTTTAAAACATAAAAGTTGACACTCATATTTTGCTCCTCATTCTAACGGATAAAACAAAACGCTGAACACGAGTTCAACTCATAAGTAAATGTTTCTTAATACCAACTAGAAATTGAAAATTCGTCATTAAACTAAAACTTCTAGAAATCTTCATAACAACTTAATCAACAACGATACAAAATTTAAACTGGTTCTGCATTTAAAAAGGTTCAAAGAATGTATAAAAGCGTAGAATTTTCTCGGAAAATTTTCAGCTACATAATTATAAGGTATTTTAAGGAAAGTACAAATAGTACTTATTGTAAATTATAAATGACACCCAATAATTTTAAAAGTACTCCTTTAACACAGACTCCTTTTACACAATGATTGCATCATATATTGTGTAAAAAAGAAACAATAGAAAGGCTACGATTTTGGAGTTTGTTATAAAAATAATGACATACTATTATTACTATTATTATTATTACAAAGTGAAGCATAAATAATATGGAAGAGTAAAAGTAAGGTTGTTGTAAAATTTACTTGTATGTTTTTTATATTTCCATTTATATGGAACGATATATTCTCTGCGCTATTTACCTATACGACGTAAATCTACCCAGAACAAAGTCATTATGGTCGTTCGTTCGTAGTTCGTATATCTTTCGGTACAGACCCCATCATTGCATTGTGTTTGCAGGGGAAAACTCAGCAGTAATACATAGTTAGAATGGTCTATTTTTTACACAGGGACTTGAAATTTAGAAGTGTAGAACAAACTAATTGCCCGTGCTATCACTTTTCTTCTCCTCTCCACTAAACTACATTAAACGACTGAGTGTACTGAACATTGGGCTTCAACCTACAGCAGTGACACATGTACGAGTTTCATGTGTGCAGAAAACCGTGTAGTTTTAGTAGTTTCAGGTTTAGGTGTATGAAAAGAACTCCTAATCTACAGTTTGTTTTATGCTCTGATGTCTCAAACACTACCTAAAAATATTAAGACAAGGCATGGAGGACAAACGGATGTACACATGAAACATACGAAACTTTATTTACGAAACTCCCAATCCGTTTCTTTTAATTTAGACAATTAAACAATAGGTTACATATAATAATAATATTGGTTATCTCCAGGGACATAGTTTACACGTAAATCGATTTTCAAAAAATGTTGTCTAGAAACAGGGTAGTAAACATATCGTCACTCCATTATATAATAACAAGCATTTTCTATTTTGTACTGTATAGTTACATAGTATCGCTGGCAGTCGGTATGGTTGTCGACTGTAGAAAGTACATATTTTATTACGCAGGAAAACCATTATGCTTAAATATAAAATGAGCTTTCGCTTTGCTACATACATAAATGCCAAGCGAGACTGTCATATTTTAAATTTTACTTTGGTACCAAATTTTCGTATAAATTTCAGCCTATACAGCTAAACTGTCTGTATAGAAAATCCTAAATTTTGATTGACAGGCTCAAGTTTGCTAATAAAACGTCCGTATAGTTATTTCAGATATTGACAGAGTTGATTCATTTGCTTAGGACAGAAAGACTTAAAGTTTCCTTACTTTTTACTCTACATATATATGTATACGTAAAATATTTTGAATTACAAGTGCAGTCCGGCAGTCGTTCGATATTTCATGATTGTAACTTTGACGTTGACTCCAACATCATGTACAGAGTCTCTGTTTGCACTTGAATTACTTTTTGCTATAGTACAATACATACGCGCGTTATTCTTAGAAGATGATGGTGGAAGGTTGAAAGAACAATGAGGAGAAACTCCTACGAGTGGAAACGACCTTCGAAGTATATAGAGACCGTAATATTGCATATAGAGAGCGCATGAGGACAAATTGGACAAGCAACCTAATACCTCATTTTATATGTTCATACTTAATGACCATTTAAACTCGGCTCGTATATTCTAATTAGATTGGTGCACATAAATATGGGGACGGTGGATCTTGACTGCTTCTTTCCACCGCCTCCGCCTTCTCCGTTCTACTGCCTAAACACACAGATAAAAAGAAGGAAGACGGGGAGAGAGAATCCACAAGGCGTGAGCCAAGTACTTTTCACGCTCATTTTCATAGTAGTAGTTTTCATAATAATGTTGCACGCTTTATGGTTTACGCTATTACCATCTTCACAGAGCAGACATCATGTTGGAAAATATAAGTACCTATCTCTACTATACAGTTCTCTCCCCGATGTCATAATGTGTACTACATAATTTTCAAGCTGTGGATATAATATTATGCTATGCTGAATGTAGTACATGCACAGAAGGATAAAGATTCAAAGTAGGTTGGACTTAAGACGTGGGGGAAGAAAAAAAGAAAGAAAGAAAAGCAGACAGGAGCAAAATTCGAAGGGAAAGTATGAAAGCAGATATTCATGGTGGTATGTATTTATACCATATTCGCCTATGTCGTTTTTCTCGCTGGTTGACTCAATTTTACATAAGCATACACAGTGAAAAGGAAAGGATCGGAGAAAAAGTCTGTCTGGGTGGCTGGCTGAACAAAATGCGCTTTGAGTCTCAACTCAAGTCTCGAGCGTCGAGTTATAATAAGCTTTCCCATTTCCATGTTTTGAACACTTTCATGATCGTCAGTTTCATGTATTTTAACATTTCTCTCATTTTTTTCGTAGCACACTCTTTTCCCCTTTATATATTCTTCAGGTCTTTTACTCGTTTTTTTTTCATCCACAGCCACTATGAAATGGCAACTATATACGGTTATGCAACTAAATGGGAAAAGTATCTTCTACTTTTCTCTTTTCAACAACTTGCCTTTCATTCTTCCACTTTCTCCGACTTTCCTCCCTTTTTTTCCGGGTAAAAAACGTTAGAATCTGGGTTTGCTTTTTTCATACTATGCACATACTTCTATGTAACATCGCTTTTCTATTTATGGTGCATTTTGTCGTTGTCGAGAGGACAACGACAATAGCAACAACTAATGATAAGTGTAGTAAAAGTACGTTTTCATTTTCACTCTTATTTATATACGCATATTATATGCACCCAAAGAAATGAGGATAGCATATACAATATACATAGTAGATATAGTGGAATACAATATTAATGATACAAAACAGTATAACAGACTACGTTTTACGGATAGTATGCGAAACACTGATCTTAACTCGAGTTTCCGTTCATTTTTTTACCCGGATATCAGAGTGCACATTATACATATATGCTGTGGATTCGGATCAAGACCAAGCTGTTTGACAAAATCCCATGTGTAGGAACAACTAAATTAGCGTGGAAGAAAAACACGCACATAAATTCTCTGCTTTCCTCCAACTCTGCCCAGACCCTCATTAGATAAAAAGAGGGAAAGATAGATAGAAACAGAGGCGTGTGCACAGAGTGAAAAATGTACGGCTCCAATTCCATAATTCAATAAATTCGGAATAGAGGCAGACAGCATTCAACATTCAACACATCTTCCATCCAAACGGGTATATACTTACTTACGTGGATATGTAACGTAGTCAGGGTTATAGCTAAACTTTGATGGCGAAAGAGTGATGATGTGTTTGCCACTACAGCAAAAGTGGACCAAAACATGATTTGTACATGCTTTTATATAAATGTCCACATTTGTAATACAAAACTAACATTAGTAATTATCCGGGCTCAGACTAAACAAAGTTAGGGAAGGAAAGGAGGGAAAGAAAGAAAGAGAGCTTGTTGACGTTTTTAATCGTCCCAAACTTTATCGTTATTAATTATGTGTATGGTTTCGCCTCTAATGACGAATACTATTCTTTATCGAGTGTGCAACATAACAGTGCAAACAAACAAACAAATAAATAAAAGAGATGATTTTGAACAAGTACAGCATCAACCATTTCTTAGCCGTTTTTTTTTGTTATGTGACCTAGGACTAAAACCTTGGCCAGTAGGATATTTCATTTTATTTTATTAAGTCTATACAACATCCACAGGGAATTTTCAAGTACCGTACGATAGAAATATACGCACATGCATTAGAGCTACGATACAACGGCTAAATCATATACCTCCGTATAGATACATTTCTTTCGATGCATACAAAAGAAGAAGATGGGAAGAAATGAAGAAATGGAAGGATAAACTCACCTCACGTTTCCTCTAAGTATATAGTATTGTCGGAAGAGAGTCTACTTGTACTTAGGATAAAAAGAGGAACAGAGGCAGTCACTCGACATTGCTCCTTTTTCCTGATTCGAACGTGGATATCATGACAAGACATGACTACAGAATACAGATAGAGATACAAATGCCTAAATTCTTGTCATTTTATTTCTTTCCTGCCTCTTCCTATCACAATTCTCTGGCAATACATATACATGTGTACATGTACAGAGTGTTTCATATAACATATACACTTCCTACATTAGTTTTATAGTCTATACATGATTAAATTACGGATTATGGCCCGTTTGATTATTTCCCCACAGAACCCGTCTGTAATGACAAGACTTTTTCCTTCTGAGGCGGTAATCAAACTACTACTACAGTGTACCGACAGACAAGCAGACAAATACAAAAAAGTCCCAACAAAATACGTAGTATACATGCTACAAAGACAAAGCTGAGTATCAAGAGGTTCTGTCGAAAGTCAACCACGTTGAAAGACGTTCGGAAGTGTAGGATAGAAATATCCTACACTGTACAATACGCATTATCACTAAACTGTAGATACAATGCAGCTTCTTTCATTTGTTCCAATTTCACAATGACAATTCTCTTTTCATCTGCGCATTTTTATTTCTCTCCCCTCTTCATTCCGCCTGTTCGACTTTTCCCTTCTTCCTTATACTTATACTTTGCAACAAGAAGTAGCAATAATAATAAGAATAGAACATGTAATTCAGTGCATTCTATTCTATTATTTTAAATGGGAGACTTTAATTTTGTGCATATACTAGCATTTGTATCCAAATCCATCTAGTGAGATTGCGTAGAAAAATCGAGTTCAACTTGTAGGATTAACAGGCAAGTTTTAAAATGGGAGAAAAGGAGGGATCCCATTTATTTGTATCTTTACAAGATATAATATGAAACTAATTGTTATTACTCCGTCCTCCTCCTCTGTCTTAATATCTTTGACTACTTTTATGATATCTGATGTGCATAGTATAGTCTTTGTAGGGAAGTACTTTTCAATTTTTCCTGCATAAAAATGTTGTCTACTCTCAGTCGTGAATCTAACCTTCAAACATAAGATTTCCAGTATCTAAAGAGTCATATGCAAAACGATAAAAGTAGGCAAAACTGTGTATACATTAAATGACGGTAGAGCAGGAAATCAATGGGAATTGTGTTACTCATAATGATCACGGTGTGTGAAACAGTGTAACAGACTGTGTTTTGGACGTGCATTATTCATGGGCATTGTTCTATCTGGATACACACAGATCCATAGACAATTCAGAGACAGACAAGCAAGGTGAGGTTGAAGACGGCAACGAGTTAGACTTTGAACGAAAGAAAAGAATGCCGAAAATTGGAAGGAGAAAGAAAGGTTTTAGAGAGTAGAAAAGCAGACTAATGCGCTGAAAGGCGATGTATTAGTATTACTAGCTTGGTAGCAAAGGGGAAAAGTTCACCTTATATTTATACGTAAAAATACATGCTCAATGTTCATTTTTTGAGCTGGGATAAGGCTTTTCAAGTTTTCAAGGGGAAAGCCCCACGGCAGAATAAACGGGGAAATATATATATATAGTGTGTGTGTGTAGGGGAATGGGAATAACTGTATACGAGAAGTTCGTATCACGTCAATAATCAATAGAAGTGTAAACAACAGTCAGTGCCTGGCTCAAGAAATATACTTATCGTTAGGAATTAATTGAACCTGACTTTTGGTTCGTTCTATTTCTATTTCTTCGTGCCTTCTTTCGCCATTTATGTATTTCAATCTATGTATAAAAGAAAACAGTTTGCTATAGGTTTAGTATTATATTTTTTTACTATATTACTGTTGTATTATATGTGTGTCTGATACTGATTGTGCATGTGAATGTGAGTCTGTATCTTTTCATAGTGTGTATGTATGTGCAATATGCAGTGTATGCATAGCGCTCAAGCTGGCAGACTGACTAACTGCAAATTTTACTTTGTTTAATATAAAGCATGGAATTTGGAACCCAAAATGCTTTCTTTATACAATACGTTAAGCATTTTGGATTCTCTTCCATAAAAAACACATTGTTTCTTAGAAGGGGTGAAGGTGAAAGCTCGATTCGATTCAAACTCTCGACTCTTCCAATTCCCATTTCCACTGCCATTCGAATAAATATATATCTATATACAAAGACGGATACGAATTCGACTTGGGAATCCTAGTTACTTTGCTTAACATATACATGTATGTGTGTAAAATGTATAGCTTTAGTCCCGGTTCTCTCCTTCTTTTCCGCTCCTCCTCCTGTTTTAACCTCCTAACTCCTTTTCACCAAATCTATCAAATTGAATGCAAATGGAAGGGGAAAATATCTCATTCTCATTCCAACTCCCTTTCTGTTTCTCCAATTTTCATTCCTTTTATTTCCTTTTTTCACTCTCTCGCCCTTCTCTTGTTAGACTGTTAGTCGTCGGATCCATTTACATTAGTAAATGAAATGAAAATGAGAAAATCCTCTTTCGAGCGTCATCATCATCACCATCATCATAATGTAAAATGTTTTTACTCCTACAGGAGGTGAAAGCATACACGTTTTTTTCTCCATGGCATATAGTCCATAGTCCAATAGCCGAATTAAAGAGTGTACATTGTACATTCAAGTTATACTCTTCATAGAATGGTACAAAGAGGCATAAAAAGCAGGATTCCATACGATTTTGATACCATAATCTTTTCACGTGTTTATTATTGTGAGGGAGAAAGTATAGAAGCAATAAATAAAAAAATTCTTTCTATGTGTGTGTTTGTACACATTATAAATAATGTACAATAGGAAATTGATTCATAAGTAAATGAATTCATAACCATTCTATTGGTTCACAAAAATTCAGACGCATCAAGATATGGATGGATTGTAGTAATAGTTACGAGTTATAAGGCATAATAGTATTGCATATTATGTGGGATTAGTGGAAATTAATCAAAGGAACATAATATTATAGTACTAAGAACACTGATACAGAGTGCATTGAGTACTGTACAGTGTGTATATGAGAAAAACTAACTAAAGAGAGCTCAAATAGTTACTGAGTTAATGAAAGACGTCACAGTACTTTCTTTTCTATTTTTTTCACGCATTATAATATCAGTGGATAGTATACAGTATACAAGGTCATTTAGAGTGTTCTAAGGATTCCTGGAAACTTTTGTAATAATACAGAAATTTTGCTAATTACCCACTATGCAGACAAAAATTACAGGGTGCTCAGAATTTCAGGGAAGCACAAGAAAACAGCTTTTCATTTGCAATAAAGGATAAAAAAATTATGCATAAAATGTAGACGAGAAAAGAAAATACGCTTTCTTGATAGTAAACTTATCATAATCGAGTGACGATGGAAAATGAAGGCAAATTGAAAATTACTGTCATAGTACCTACACAATAACTGCTTATCCACTGACGCATCTCCCCTAAAAAATATGAACGTGCCACGCAATCTGTGCATAAAATGTGTATTGAACGGGTTTTCGTCAACTATATCTGTACAATGTACAAAGAGAAGCACGTGAAATATTGCCATTTTTTTCAATTTCAACTAAAGAGCCATATTACATACTATTATGCTTCAAATTTTGAATTGGCTATTTCCATGAAATATGTAGCGTCAAAACTTTATAATGAAAAAGGCGAACGAACATATTTATGCAAATGGTGATAACAGTATTGTGATACATGATGTTTTTCCTTTGTACAACAACAGATATTGACGTATTACACCGTCGGGGTTCGAAATTGGGTAGATAATTGAAAAAAAGTATACAAACTTCTTGACAGCTTACTACGAAAAAAGTGTCCTACCAATTTATCACTCTCGAGCACAAGAAAAGTGTTTTTTTAATTTTAAAAATGTACTACCCTCGCCTACCGTACCTTCATGTAGTATACTTAACAACAATCGACAGAGAGGAAAACCCAAATTGCATATGCAGGCAAAGCCAACATCATCAACCGTCAAAAGTGGCATAAAATCAGTCTAGGCTTAGTCGTCCGCATAATAACATGTAACGGTGCTGAGTGAATCAAAAACTATCACTCGTACATGCATATATGAAGGAGAAAAATCGCAGTAAATGTCAAATTTACCTTCATTTTTAGCACGAGTGCAAATATCGAAGTGAAGAGAGTTTATTGATTTTCACTAAAGCTACAATGATTCTACACTCTACACTATTCCCAATCTATGTTGGAATAATAATAATAATATGATAGACAGATAGACGGGTTGGTCGACGTTGCTTGACTTGGATTTTTTGGGTGGCTAGAAATTATAGTTATGATTATGGTGGATGTGACTAAGGGTATATTAGCTAATACATATCTGTCCTGTACGGCCGTTACATATGTAAATAGAAGGATCGAGTAAATAGCACGCTCACATATTATTATAGTCAGTCAACAAGACGATTATACATTATACACCTAACTATTGTCTGTTCTTCAACTTTATAAATATAGACGCATATAAGATAGACATAAATTTAATTACATATGTGTTGTATAAAATGTCACATACTTAATAATAAAAGTAAGAATTTATCATATATTTCTACGCTCTCCATATTACTTACACTTGAGGTTAGTGCTTTCTAGAATAGTTTCATCCACCATAGTCCTAAGCTTCTAATATGCATATAAATATTTTACTCATAATAATCTGGAAACATATGAAGTTGAACTTAAATCGAATAATGATAAACAATATACTCGCTTCTACCTATGAAGATGCTCGTAGTTTAAATTAGTTGTAAACTAAAAGGAAATGCTGAATGTGCAGAAGTATTGAAACAGTTAAATAATTAAACTGCAAAACATTATAAAACAGCGTATTACCTGAATGGATGATGCTCCATGCTCTTCTTGGCTGCTGTGTATCAACATTTTCACTTCACAATTCGCATAGTTTTGAGTTTTGAAAGTTGAAATATTGCTATACAAAACAAACTAAAAAAGAAGTATTTAGTATTTACTAACTGTTGCCTATAAATACCTATTCCTTAATTAACTTGTCTATGTTTCACTTTGTAACACCAAATATACCTCATATTATATTGAAATTTTAACAGTTAAATTTGTTAGTTAAAAACTCGAGTTAAACTTGAATGTTGTAAAAGAACAAGACTGATTCTGACAATGAACTGAATAACATTGACAAATGTATTTTGCCATCTTTTCCTTCTTTTATACAAGACTAAATTCGTACTTGCTAGATAAAGGAAAGGTAAAAGCGCTTGGTTTTTAATTCATAGAAGTGCTTAACGTTTAACGTTTTCAAAATTTAATATTAGAATTTTAAGGTGGAAGATGTAAGGTTGCAAGGTGTAAGGTATTTACTAAGATACAGTGTAAAATTAGGTTGATTCCTATTTTCCACACAAGTATTTAACTAATAGTGAGTTTACCACATTTACAATTTACAGCTGTTTTTGTCCTTCTGTACTTTATTTCTGATCATTCATCTCTTGTTCATTACTAATGCATTACAGCATTAAAATATTCTTTATTCTAAACCCATGGATTGTTTTAAATTGTTTCTTAATTTACTTTTTTTGCAAGCCAACCGGGACCTGGACTGACAATTTCTTAAAAAAATAATTTGTTTTGATGTTTAATTTTATTATGCATTTAATATTTACTATTTACTATATGTATTTAATGCAGTCAGCATTATTAGATACAATCTAAATCTACCGATACCTTTTTTGACCTTAGCATTTAGTTGACCCTTTTTTACCGTATGTTTATGTGTTGTAAAGCCTTTAACTGCAGACAAAGAATGATGATGTTGATAAATTATAGTTCATAGTATAATCAATTTGCAACAACCTACAACTTATGACAACAATTTAATCATCAACACAGCTAGAAAGAATAAATAGAACGATAATGCACAGTTGGCAACGTCTGTATCTATTGAACTTTAAATTATAGGTTCAGTATTCTTTTTAACTTAGGACTTTTATTTGAAATTATAAAATATTTTTTAGTTGACGTTTGATTTTAATATTATTTTTGGTATTTTTATTTTAAACATTAATTTATTAATTTAAAATTATATACATTTATTATATTAGATGATCTATTTACTTATTTCTCTTGATCCGTTTTTATTCTACCATTGTTTCATTTTATTTCTGCTGTATTTTGATTTTAATTTCAATGTTTTGTTTTGTTTTACAGTTTTACAGTATGCCCATTTCCTCGTTCTATTTATGATCTCTATATTTTCCAATTTTATATGATTAAATGATTTGACGTAACGGTGTTTTAATCGTTATGATCGTTGATTACAAGAAAATTAATTGGTTGATTACTTAATATCTGTTGATTTTTGTTCTTACCTTGCTTTTCTCTCTTGTTTGATTTTTTTCAGTAGCGCAGGAAAAGCAATTCTCCAGATAAATAAGGGGTTACAGAGGTAAACAATTCCAAAAATCTTTTTCAGTTCTCTTCATTTTCAGTACCAAAACTAATTTGTTGATTTGTGCATCGTGCCTCTCGTCTTTTTCAACGGTTTATTTTTTTTATTTACCTATCATATTTTTTTACACAGGCTGTCTACCTAAATGTCAAATTGTT
Source organism: Sminthurinus bimaculatus (assembly GCA_034698285.1). Lineage (NCBI taxonomy): Eukaryota > Metazoa > Arthropoda > Collembola > Symphypleona > Katiannidae > Sminthurinus > Sminthurinus bimaculatus. Next base: position 63,193 of record JAQIVE010000055.1, read on the forward strand.
ACAAACTTTTTAAAGTATCTCTGTGTGTATACATAATCTCTTATTTAAAACCGGAACTTGTTGCAATATTTGGTTTGTACTTTTGTTAGACAATGGGACAAGGAAATACCGTAAAAATTTGACATTTGCGTAACGGTCCTTATGATTTTTTGCGTTGTGACTGTCCGATGATTTTGCATCTTATTTCTATTTTTTGGTTATTTTATACTTTATTTATATGTTTTGGCATTATATTTCCATTATTTATATTATTTTATGTTTTACTATTATTGGCAACAACAGACATGTTTTTCTTTTCAGTTTTGGGTACAATTTTTTATTTTCGGAAAAGTT
>JAQIVE010000056.1:0-63385 GCA_034698285.1 Sminthurinus bimaculatus
TGCGGTACAGAGTATCTATGTGGGACCTCTTCATTCTGGTACTCCAAAAAATTCTACATGCCCCCTTTCACTCCCCACCCCAAACATGCACGCTTTCGCGGAGAAAGCTAATGCTATTTGAACGGTTAACGATGGTGACCGTGAGCCACCTCTAAACATCAACCGATCGGGACGAAATTTTTTGTGTTATTTAAGGGAACCAAAAGGAACGAAATGACGGGGTAGCTGCTTGAAAAATAAAATAAAGTTCATTGGTGGACCAGTCTAATACACATGCTATGTATTCACACACAAAATACCTTTACATTGCCGACAAGTCTGGGGCTATTTATTCCCCCGGTGCAGTATACGTTATACATACACACATTGTGTATAGAAATTGAGAAATTGTCAAGTGCGGGGTGCCGTCGTTAAGAATGTAAAGTGAGAGTGAAAGTAAAAGTAGGATATGTCTAGAGTCTGGAGTCTGGAGGTATGAACTGACTATACTGTATGTTTCTCATCTCATATCTTTAGCTTCTTCTCCGTCTCCTTCTTTTCCCTGTGTGTAGTAGGTGGAAAATAAGAAAAAGAGGAAGAGCGAGGGACAAAGTGTAGAGTATCCGTAATATACCACATACCCACTGTACATTGTACATACATCAAAAAGAGAGGCGCAAGTCGTCTTCGGAGGAAATCGGATGCTAATCCGATCGATAAATTGTGTGTACCGTATGTACATATATGGATAGAGCATGGAATGGATGGATGCTGTGCTTTGCAAGTGCATATCTGTATAATAGGCTCTTGAATCTGGACGACACGGCCAGGGCGACCATACGATGAACAAAGCACGCGAAAGGACGGGACGGAGACTTGCATTGACGAATCTAGCTTTACCGAGGAAAAAGCAGTGTCTCGGTGTGTGTGTGTGTGTGTGTGTGTGTGTAGCCCTAAAACTCTTTGATCAGATTTCCCTGAAAACAAGATAATCATGCAAAAACTCTTTTCATCTCAACTCCTGGCTCAGCTCGCTAGTATGCACATGCAAAGGTTGTAGATACACACATACATACATACATGGAGTATAGGGTTCAATGTATTGTCGGCAGTTTTGTATTCTGTGTGCTCAGTGTGTATTGCATGTATGATGTAATATACTATAGTGCGGTGAATGACTAGTTACTTTTATGTGAAAAAATAAAGCTAGGTTCTGATACATATAAAGAATAAGGAATATGGATAGGAACAAAAAGAAAAAGAGTACATGAAATGAGGCTTGGACAAGCCAGAGCTAGTCTGTCGCCGTGTCGCGGTCTTATGTATAGTTATACGTATGGACTATGGACCGAAGAAACGGGGCTTCTCCGTTCGCCCTTTTCGCTTTCTCGGCTCACTTTCTTTCAGTTTCACTTCCCTTTCGTTTTCTCCCTTTGTCTTTGTCTTCATCTTCATCTTGGTTTCCCCATTCCTCTATTTCTATTTGTCTGCCCAGAATTATTCTCCCGTTCTCTTATTTCCATCATTTTTCTCTTTCTGCAAGTCGTCTTTCTTCAAGGATCCTAAAGATGATGAAGATGAAGATGAGTAGAAAGTGGCAGAAAGAAAAAGAATTTTTTGAAAAGAACTCCACTTCTTCCTTTCATTGTGTATATATATACATGAATGTTATTATTATTTCTTTTCCTTTTTTTTCTTTTTTGACGCTTTGTGAGAGGGGAATGAAATAAAATATTTTGGTTGCTTTTCGGTCATCACTTAATTCTGTTTTGCTTATTATCCATTCAGAATTCTAGTGTTTCAATTTCAACGGGAAATCTTCTTCTTTTAGGGAATGCCTGTTGTACATTGTACATAATAATATAACATCGTGGTATCAAGTTCCTTGAAATGCTGATGAATAACTAGGAGGAAAACTCTACAAGCCAAGAATGAAGAAACGAATTTATGTAATAATAATAATAATAATACAACAATATTAGTGAGCTTTAACACTGAGAAAAAATTATTCAACCTTTAACTGTACATAAGGTTTCAGAGTATGGTAGAAAAAATGCTGACGAGTTTTAAGAGAAAAGATTAGTCAGGTTAGATTGAATGAACTCGTAAAAACGACTTGGGAAAATTCTGCCTTGATAGCAGCAATAATGTTGCAAATAAATAAATCGAAATCAAATCTTTATGTCATGTCAAATTGCAGCAATAAAATCTGCTCAAGGACTTGGATTTTTATAAGCTGCAGCAATTTGGCCAGAGTCATTATTATTAACAAAATGAATTAAAGGATTTGAGTGAGATGACGAAAGCTACTTTTTTTATTTCCCTTCCATACAATTTTCGTCTGTCCTACATACGTACATATTATGTTCCCTTGTAGAGTAGAGTAGAGTAACCGACGGTGGTATTTTGGCTCAGCTTTGGTTTATTTGACATGGTCCGAGGATAAAAAGTGTGATGAAAGGAGTTAATCTATCGATTGGATTGGATTGAATCGGGGACTGTTGACTGTGCGTAATGCTCAACTTGAGGTTCAAATTGAAGTTGACTATGTATGTTCTCAATGTGCAATGATGTTGTTCCGGTTGGCCTTCCACTTTTTGTGAAGAGTCTTTTCGTCGGTTGGATGGATCGGCTGGTTCGCTAGCTTGGCTTGACTTGGTTCATGGGTCAGTCTTTGCCGTCAGTCGACTCGTCATTATATTGCAACAGTGGTGCGAAAGGAAAAGGTGAAAGGCGAAAAAAGGCCAAAAGACTGTCACTATTTGCTTTTCCCTTTGCTCATATCATCATCACCACCACCATCATCATATATTGTGAACAGGCCTCAAATTCTGCAAAGAATGTATGTATCCCCAGCCATTGGAGCAGGTGCCCTTTGGTTTTTCTCCTAGGTATTTTTCCCATATGTAGGTAAACAGAGCATTCTACCCAATGTGTCTATAGTCTATATACACTGTACATTGTACATTTGAGAACTATTGTCATCATCTTCTTCATCGACGTCGCCATTGTTATTGTCATTACACCTCCTTTTATTATATGTGTAATCGAGGTGAAAAGTTTTGTAAAAGGAAAAAGTCTTTGTATATATACACACGTACATATTATTATACTGATAGACCATTTACCTTGTATGATGGGAAAAAATCCATGGAAGAAATAAACAGTAAAGGTATACATATACCGTAAATATCAACTTTGTAGCCAGGTCTCTAATAAAAATGTATAATTTTTGTACGCTTGCTTCCACGTTTCACACTAGTAAAATATCCGGGTATTTTTTAAGGTAAAACTTGTGTGATGGTAGCCATGACAACGGCTTGGCCATTTACCATTTACGGTACGAGCAAGGTACATAGCTGTAAACCTAGAGCTAATGACACTCGTCGTCCTATAATAAATGTCAATATAGGTATAAAAAGCTGAGAATAAGCCATGCACACACACACACATAAACACAAGGAGACCGAGATTGAAGATAGAGACAGATATTTGTATAATGTGTATCTGTCGACCAAAATGTTTTTGATATCGGAGAGGTTGTCCTATAGAAAACGGAAAACGAGGTTGAAATATCAGTAAGTAGGGCACGAGTTATTGCTCCGCTTCACAAATCATCAAACTTTTTACTCCTCTCTCAGCCACGAAACCAACTCGACTCTACTTTTGTATTTTCTCCTCCCTCCTCCTCTTTTACTTTTATGCATATACATATATATATGTACTTCAGCTATATATGTATAGTACAATATACTAAAGATTCAACATTCAACCTTGATAAAACATTTTTCCTTTACTTTTATTTCTCCCTTACCTCCATCTCCATTTCCCTGTTCCTTCGATTTCGATTTCATCCTCGACTTTTCCCATTTACAAAGTATTTCCATCTAATAGTACTGATGCATGTATGTATGTTCTTTGGTAGTGTACATACTCAGGTCTTTGAGTATATAAACATGTACATACGTAGGTGGATGTGGAAAAAATTCGTCCATTCATGAGTTCATTCAGTGATTCATCGACTCATAAATCTTTTATTCTTTTCCCAAGTTCAGAGTCCCTTGAATTTTTATCCGTAATAATTTCAAGCTTTTAAGAGCCAAACATGATAATTGTTTAATCACGATAAAAGGAAATCTTACAGTTGCTAAAATTTTGAATTTTTGAGGTAAATACGGTAGCAACTATGGTGAATAGCATTTTTAATTGCCTATTGTAGGTATATATAGGGAAAGAGATCTAGTGAGTGCTGCGCATTGTATGTATGTATGTGTTAGTAATACAATAAATAGAAATTTTTTTACTTGCTTTTTGGTATTGGAGTGAAATTGGAATTAGCAACAAATGAAATGATTGTATATTGTATATACTGGAGGCTTTTGTTTTTCCAGACTCTCTCTCCTTCTCTCTCACTTTCTCCATTCTACTTAGTTCTCGGGTTCGGCCTCGTTCTCATCGTCTGTCTTTCGAGATAAATGGGAATGAGCATTTCATTTGTACAGAGGGAAGCGTTCACACTCTGGAAACAAAATCTTCTTTTATCTCTTTCAACTCGGCGTGTTTGTCTCTGTCTGCCTCTTCCTCTCTCTCTCTCTCTGTCACACACGCTCTCTGCAGCTCTGATTCTTTCTCCATTCTTCTCTCTTTTCTCTGTCCTTCCATTTGCCGAAACTGTCTCGCAGATCGGATTGTCTGCTTAGTCTTTTAGTTAGTCACTTCTTGTTTCTCTCTCTTTCTCTCTGTATCACATAGTTTCTCTGAGTCTCCAATGATTTGAATGACTACGCGTTGAAAGGGAAAGCAGAAGTGAAATTAACTTGGTTCTATTTGTAACTCTCTCTTACTCTCTCTCTCTCTCTCTCTATGTATTTCTCTTCATGTCAAAATGTACAGTGTATGTTTAGTGTTTAGCGTTTAGTCGCAGGGGAGGCTTATTATTGAAAACAGAGAGTGTTTAATTAATTACCACAACTTTTGGGATTATCAACTTAGTCCTTCCTTTTCGACTTTCCACTTTCTTCCACCATCATTCACAGCAGTGGCAATCAGTCACCTGACTTAATCGTGTCTCTCTCTTAACTTGACTTGACTTGATTTGCTCTTACAAACAGCTGAGTCGATTTTGCATTTTGTCCATGTTCACACATCGTAAACGAATACATACAATATACATAAACGTTGATGGAATGGGACTTTCGAATTTCGTTGCATTCAACTATATATTATGGTAATTTCATAAACTAAGAAATCAGGAAAATGAGGTCAGGCTTTGAATCTAAGTTGCTATTTTTGCAATTTTTATTATTGTTTTATTGGAGTGGTGAATTCCTTGCGCATGTACCGAGGTTTAGCATTTAGAGTCAGGTTACAGAAAAAGATAAACCGATAAACATATAGATGTTCATGCATTTTTTATGTAAAATATGGTGATTTGTACATTCTACATTGCACATATACATAATTACATAATTTCAGTACACTTGCTGGCAAGAACGATTCAGGGGACAACGGGGAGTGAAGGAGTATCCTTCGACTATGACCAGTCCTGGATTTGTGCCATGTTCGTAAAATTTTTATCATTCCTCCTTTTTTTACTATTGTTAAACTTATAGAAATAAAACCTGCTAAATGGTCAAATAGAAATGTCATGAAACGTTGTTAAAACCTTTTCAGTTGTAATCTCCCGTCGCTTCAACGAAGGCACGTCGCAATAGCCAGGTGAATTTTGAACTTTGGCTGTTTTTTCTGACTCGGGATTGCTTACAATTTTATCCGGAAGATTTTTTTAGTAGTTTAGTAAACATGTTTTGTTTTTTATTGGAAAATTTAAAGGTTAAAACACCCCGCTAATTTTGGGAGAACGTCCCACGAAGTCCGCCTATTTATTTTAGTCCTTTGTCCGAGTAAAGAGGTAAAGAGATTCAAAATTTCGTTAAATAAATTTTGCGTTTCTTTCGCTACAACGACCACTTGTTCGTTTGAAAGAGAACAAAACTAATTTTGATGGTTTATTCCTGTAATGCCTGAATTTGTATCAAATGATGTAGAAAGGAACAAAGAATGCACTGGAGACGGGACGGACCTTCTCGACCATTTTCAGTGACATAGATTTTCGTCAAAACCTCCTCGAAGCGCACACAGAGGACGAATTCAAAAGACTAATAATAAAACAAGCTCAAGATTTGTCCACGCAGCAGAGTAATCCTGACAATCGTATCATGGACAACCACACTGCTGGACCGCACTATGAATACGTACTTGGCATTTTATGTTCATCGTATTAGATAGTTCATCCATGCTTTTTGCCAATAAAAAATTCTTTATTTTTCAGAGAATTAATAAAATAAAATGATGAAATTTAGGCCAAGGAGAAGTGGTTTCGCTTTGGAACCGGAATCAAAGAGGACTTGCAACGTCGACTTCCTCATTATATTTCCGACTACAGGTTTGCAAACTATCTACTATATACACGTTTTAATGAGGAAGTCCTTGTCTTTGTTGACAAACTAATTTAATTTTTATGTCATTATAGATTTTAATACACAAAACATACTTTGTAAACTTCTTTACAGTTACTTTTTTCATACTACTTATTTTATGGTGTGTAATTATTTTGTGAAATTCTTTTATTCAAAAATTGTATCATTAAATGTGCGCATAATTAATCGTAATTACAGAGACGGTTTCGTTGGATACAAGACAGTGCACAAAACCATCTCTACAACGCTGTTCCTCTACTTTGCCTGCATTCTTCCGGCCATCGCTTTCGGAGTACTCAACGACCATGCCACGAAAGGAGTAATCGGTCAGTTTTTTTTTCAAAACTTTTATAGGCTAAATACAGCTGAAGTCAGCTCGTTTTTCTGAATACATGCATTGATTTATTTGAAAAACCTATGTATAATATGCATATTTTTCTGCACAGATGTGAAGAAAGTGATTGTGGGCCAAACTCTTGGTGAATTATTCTACGTCGTTTTAAGTGGGCAGCCGCTAAATATTCTACTTACAACCGCTCCGCTTTGTCTCTTTGTAAAAAGTAAGTATACACATGCAAATTTACAACTCACATTAATTTTATACTTCTAACATTGATGGCTTAAAACCACTCTACGGAATCTGCATACATAGATGACCAGCTGTTGTTAAATAAAATTTTGGAAACATTTGGAAAACAAATAGTAGAGATACATACAAGTAAGTACGCGTGTACATTTTGAACTATGTACTTGAAAAACTTGGGGTCATTAAGAGCGAAAGTAATACAAGTACATATAACTAGGATTCTCCTCCTGTGTATTGCATTAAAATGGAAAATGGCATCATACATGATGGGAAAACGTACAGATATCGCGTACTAAAGATGCATAAAGATGAGAATGAAAAGTACAAGTGGAAAGTTATGAGGAGTTAAATTCCATGGAATTATAAGCATAAACCTCTCGAGGAAGACTCAAGCAGGAACCTTCGGCCTTTGAACCCTCCTCTCAAATAGCACATGACAATGTAATATGATTTAACATGGAGAAATTTCTTGTATTTCATATTTCTTGGATAGAACCTTGTTTGTTTATCTTATTGATTTCAACATAAAGTGGGTGGAAGAGAAGTAGGGAAGAGCAGAGATGGCACAAATTAAAATGCCTTATTAGCAGTAGGTACAGAGTTTATGTATGTATGTGTGTTCAGCCCATGTTATTCTATTTTGTTCTGTGTATACGTTAAATGGACATACATACGTACATACATACATGAAAGAAGGAGTCTTTGTTTATTTTTCTCTTTTCTGCTCTTCCTTTTTGTCTGGTTCATCATTAAGAAAGTTTTCCTGTAATCACGACTCAACTCAAGCACGCTGTATGTACATTGTACATACATATACAACATTATTTTCAACACACTTTTACTTTTACATTCAGCATCTCTTTCTCTTCCTCTTCCGTCTGTTGTCTCCTTGTCTGCGACTTGGTCTTAACGAAGTCTGACAAGTGTACACTGGAGAGTAAATACAAGTGGGTCACCCTGCCTTATGTTTTCATTTGTTAGCTGGAAAAATTCGCTGTGTATTTATGAATTTTGCTTGTTAAGTTCCATACGTTAAATTGTTACATTATCCATAAGCCATATATGCATACATACATACATACTATAGATAAAAGACTGTGCAAACATTTCGGCGGAAATTGAAAATAGATGAAACAAGAAACAAGTTAGAGAGTACGATTTTCCATGTCCCTGTTAAAATGCATGTACCTACATAAAATATGTCACATACGTTATATATTATATTATCCAGGATATGAAATCCGGATTCCAGACGCACGTAATTGAGTGCAAAACAACATGTCATTGTATAAGTAGTTTGTGATTTGCATATATTCTGTGAATTTTGTGTTATTTTAACTATGTATAAAATTGTACCTTTTATTTATACCAGTATTATACGCACTCGCTGAGGACTTTGAAATCGACTTTGTAAGTTATTGCAGATTAAAATAATTTTATCCTTTCAATCGATTAAATACACGGTGGATTTTGTGTTCGTCCAATATTGTGATAATCCTTTGATGACTTATGTATATCTTATACAGGAAGCTCTGTACTGCTGCGTTGGCTTGTGGAGTAGTTTGTTCACGGCGCTGTACGCCTTGTTCGATGTGTCGAGGCTGATGCGGTGGTCAACTCGGAGCACCGAAGAGATTTTTGCTCTCTTCATTTCAATAGCTTTCTGTGTAGACGCTTTCAGAGATACCGTAAAAAGTGGGTCAACCTTCAAAATCTCTGCCATTTTACCATTTTTACAGACACGTGTATATGTATGCATAAAGATTTTAGGTTGATTATCAACTACTTGCTTAAAATCCTTGAATTTTTATGATTGATCTGCATCTAGATTTTAAGGACAATTACAGCACGCCACCCTGCAAAGGAGAAGTTTTAGAAAAAAACAATTCACTTCTTAGTCACATGGTCAATGTAACCAACGAAGGAGAGTATTCAGCGTCAGGTGAGTAAATAAAAAATCTATTTTAGACAATGGAAAAACGTCATGTTGCTCAAGGATCAAGTAAAAAAAATTAGACCAAGAAACCTACATATGATGATTAGGTGTGTGGGAGACGCTAAATTCAAGCTTGCCGACAGCTCTTTCAACCCTAGCAAATAACAATACAGCAGACCCTGGAGTTTGTCATCGTGATAGCAGCATCTTGTTCCTTTTCCTCATGCTCGGAACTCTGTGGCTGGGAGTTTCCCTGTACAACTTTAATAAAACGTAAGATAAAAATTTCTCCATTTCCTTTATCTGTACTTGGTTGCATATTGTATCGAAATATTTTCACATTTAGATTTAAATAGGCGGAAATTTTGACACGTGTGAAAGTGCCGATCAAAAAACGGCTCACTGTTCTCACATCTCCTTTTAGTTCAAAGTTTGTCCTAAATCCGCGTACGGAAATAGTCACGACCTTTTGATCCAAGTAAAATAAAAAAGTTGTGTGTGTACAGTGTACAGTGTACAGTATTGTCTGTACGTACCCACAAAGATGTATGTATAGGTACAGAGGAAAAGGTTATTATATGAAAAGTGAATGATTGATTGTTTTTTTCCAGACCGTATTTACAGGCGAGCAAGCGAGAGGCTCTGGCGGATTACAGTTTGCCCGTGGCCGTTCTCGTCCTCAGCTTTATTGGCTCATTTGTATTCCAGGACGTCCACCGTGAGTTTTCCTTCTATCCCCTCGTCTCTCTTTTCCGAGTCCTTGATTCTCTCCTCGATTACGATTAGTTTACTTTTGTCTATTGTGTGTGCATATCATAAATGCATGGGCTCACATCTCTACATAGATACTTTCATTCATTTCTCATACTAAATTCCTATACACAGTATGTATTTTTTTTCTTTTATTTATCACGCATCTTTATCTTTCACCATAATATATTATATTGTAGCCATACCATGTTGATTGTTGATACTATCACGACATCATTCAGACTATCTTTTCATTTTCATCATGATGCATTCTCCTTTTCCCTTTTTATTTCGACGACTCTTGATACTCTTTCAAGATACATTTTTGTTGTTTCAACGCAATTTCGTACAAGTTATCACACAAGTTTCAACCTAGTTTTCGAGTCTTTTTATACTATGCTTCTATGTACATACATATCTATATCTTGTTATATTGGATCCTACGTAGTTAATGAAGGTGTATGATTGTGGACTTGTTTTGATGTGATTAATAGTCGAGCGGTTTAGATACGACCTCAACAGTGACGTCTTCAAGTTGGCTGACATGAGTAAGATGTCGTGGACGGCGGTCTTTTGCTCGATTGGTCTCGGCTTCTCCCTCTCCCTCCTCATCTTCATGGATCAAAATATTACAAGTGCCATGGTCAACAATCCGTGTAATAAGTAAGTGTGGAAAATTCCGCTCCTTATTATTCACATTTTGTTTTATACTTTAAAAAACGTCTTTTGAATTTTGCATACCAAGAAATTCCACCAAAACAAGAGAGTTTCTCATTTTAGTCAATCTCCTTCAATCTTTGCTACAATATTAAGTAACACGGAAACTGTAATAAGTGTAGAATTAGGCTTTAAAATTTAATGCAAAAGCATTTCCAATGCGTTTATCGTAAGATGTAATAATAATAACGACCATGGGACTAGTAAACCTTAAACCTACAAAGCCCTCAAATGCGTAGACGTGTGAAATCCTTTCATGCAAAATTTTCCACGGGATTATTTTCTGGAACAAAAGAAAAATGGGACGGAATCAGTCAGGCCTTTAAAACGAGACAGATTTTTCATGAATGAACAGAAAGAAAAAAAGAGGGGAACTGAAAACCGGGAGAAAAAATGGGGAGTAGATGCGAATTTCATTTTATGCAAGGCATAGATACGTAGATGCTTACTACGATGGAAAAAGAGTGATAGGATTGTCAGAAACCTCGAGAAGGCTCAGCGTCCTTCAACAGCTACTTCCACTTCCACTTTCCAGTGTTCCAGCTCCAGTGAGTGTTCTACAGTAGTTGTTTCATTTGTTCCAGCATGCCCGGGAGTTTCTCCCCATTTCGTTCCATTCATTCAGGGACCAGTCAGCCAGTCTCGCGCTCTCTCATTCTCGCCCTGTATTTTCCCTATACACAACACACACGTATGTAGTAACCATGTACTGGGAGTGAAACTTTCCAAAGTATGGTAGGATCGAGCAAGAAGAAGGAGAAGAAGCGCAGAAAGCGGATGGAAAGAAGTTAATCGACTTTGGGTTCGGGATCGAGATCCAACTCGACTTTGAACCTCAATCTGAATCTGAATCCAAATCCGAATCCAAATTTGAATTCGTATATTCGTATTTGTATTCGAATTCAAATTTGAACCCGAGCTCAAAGTAAAAGCGAGAGAAGGAGAGAAATGTTTGAGGTGCGCAGTAAATGGAGAAGTATGTAAAGATGGAAGAAACCGTCTGCAGAAAAGGGAAAAGTTTCACGATCCGCAAAGCAGAGATGTTTTTCGCCCTTTTCCCAATTTCATATATTGGGATCTTATGACTTTCTTCCTTTTATCTTTCCTTTTCATGTTTTTCTTTGTATGCCTTTCATTCTCATTTTTTTCAATTTTGTCTCTTCAGATTCGGTTTCGGTTTCACTTTCAGCAACCGAAACCGAAACTAAACTGTCCCCGCTCGCTTGCTTTTGTCTATCATATCGTCATTCATAATTCATAATCGGAAGTCATAATAATACGCACTAAATGGATATGGTATTGATTTTTGCGCTTTAGATTGAAAAAAGGACCTGCCTATCACTGGGACCTTTTCATAGTTGCAATAATCAATGGATTTCTCTCAATCTTCTGCATGCCCTGGATGCACAGCACCTTGCCTCACTCCCCACTGCACATGAGGAGTCTCGCGGACGTGGAGGAGCGAGTCGACCAAGGTCATGTTTACGAAATTATCGTCCGAGTCAGGGAGACCAGAGTCACGGGCATCTTTTCTCACGTTCTCATCGGATTCTCCATTTTTCTGCTCCCCTACCCACTCGATCATATTCCCATGTACGTGTACATTTTGTTTGATAGCATTCTTAAGGATTTTGTTTGCATAAAATTTGATGATTTTAATTAATTTGTACTGTATGAATGAAAAACGATTAGTGCTGTGCTCGACGGACTTTTCCTCTACATGGCAATCACAGCCCTCAACGGCAACCAAATGTTCGAGAGGATCACCCTCCTGTTTATGGAGCAGAGTGCGTATCCTCCCAACCACTACATTCGGCGGGTGCCCCAACGAAAAATTCATCAGTTCACGGGGATGCAGGTGCTACAATTGAGTGTCATGTGCTTCGTTGGATTTGTGCCTTGGTCTTATGTCAAAATGGTGTTTCCAGTCACGCTGCTTCTCCTTCTTCCGATTAGGTAAGTAATTTCTTTTTTTCTTCCAAATTCCTTTTACATATCGAATATTCTGTATTCTGATTTACGGAAATCAAACAGGAAGACGGCTCAAGAAAATGTCAAAATTTGTGTACGTATACATACACAAAATTTACATATTCATATTAATCTCCCCTGTTTTGTAGGCACAAGGTTGTTCCACTCGTGATTGAGCAAAAGTTTCTCGATGCATTAGATGGAGAACATCAGTAAAGTCCTTTGGAAAGAATGTGAAAAGAAAAGAAACGACGAGACAGAGAGCAGCAATATTTTATTATCATTACTATTATTATATATTGGACTGTAAAGAAAAGCTGAAGAAAAAGACTACAAGACACGTGTGTAAAAATACAAATAAAACCAAAAGTCGGCATTTCAATGTGGATTCGACAGTGAAATGAAATGAAATGAAATGACTCAAACTTAGAAAAAAGGATGAACAATTGATGGGAAAAGGTTTTCCCGTTCGTGACGTTTGTTGTTCTTCCTTTCTCTCCCTTTCCCTGTGTGTGCACATTGACAACCTTCCTGGAAAAGCAATAATTTCTCAGCCCTCTCCATCACCTTCTCCAATATACGTCGTGTAGTTATAATATACTCTGCCTTTCGTTTAAACCTACACACACAGCACAACGTAAAAAAACCTACCTACATGTGGAGCACACACACGTACCCATGTGCGTGCAATAATAACTACAATATGACTTTATGGCAGTTTGTGGATATGTGTACGTACATTCAAGTGCCATGTATACTGTACATGCAGTAGAGTGTGTAAAACGTGTCAACTGTCAGTTTTTAATTCTTGGGCAAAAAAGGAAAAGTCGGGAAAGTGGAAGGGATTGAAGAAAAAGAACTTTTGGGGCTGTGAGTGTAAATCCTTTTTCATCCCTCGACGTCGTCAGACCTTGATTGATTTTTGACATTCACTTCTCTTGCTACTTCATGGATACAGCGTACATACAGAAACCTGTACGCCCTTACAATATACACACCAGGCACATAATACTACACGATACCATAGACATGCAGATGCAGACGTCAATAAAAGATGAAGTATTTTTTGCTGGTGCTGTTGTGCTGTCAATTTGTCAAAAGTCAAAAAGATGATAATGTGTATTGATATTATACTTCTGCATGGAATATTTTAAAAGTACAAACCCTCTTTCTAAGATACTCTCTAGATATTATAAACCGGAAAAAACTCGAATAAACCAGCGCCTTACCAACAACATGATAATACAAGATAAATAAAAACGATACAGTAGGGGATGGAGTCAAATTAATTAAAATGCAGTCAGATGAGCGGAAAAAGAATGATTATTTTTCAAAGTTTTCCAAAGTCATCAACGAGGGGAAAAATAAAACTTTAAAAAACGTAACAAAAGTAATTGTTTTAAAAAGAAGAACCAAAATGTAATAAATGCCTAGTCTTTAATTCCAATCAGATCAACGAAATAACAAATAACAATTGATATTATTGTTGTTACTTCTTCACCTTCACAGTATGTACGACTGGCGATGCTGACGTTTATCCGGATTACACCAATTAATTACATTTGTGATAACTCCCTTGTTCTGTAAAAAAAAGTAGCCAACAGGCAGTCGATTGTCTTCCTCTTCCCCCCTCTCATCGTGTTGACTTGTTCAATAATCAATGTTAAGTTCTTTCCAATTCGCTGTGTATTTATACAAAAACCCAAGTCGGATTAAATCACCCAGCTTGTGTGTGTTAGTTTGTGTACGTATGTGTGCGTGTGTGACGTTCTTGAAGGAATCTGGAAGGAATTTTCCAAAGAGTGAAAAGCAATTGGGAATTCCGAATTCATCAAGTTCAACTTGCAACCTGCAACTTGCGTGATTAGTGATATTAGTTCCACCTCAAGTCCTCAACTATTCAATGGCATGGGTAACGGTAATGGCGTCGATCAATATCAGCAGTTTTCTTCACTTTCTTCCGAGTTATACAGTATGTGTATGTACAAAGTTGGATTCGTGCAAGACATTTTCGCTTCTCGCAGAAGAACAAAAGGATAAGAAGGAATAAAAGAAGTGCACAAAGTGTTATTCTCCTGAAATATCTGCCGATTTTAAAAGCAATTAAGTTACTGCCATGTCATATATAAATAGAGGGGAACATGTGTGTGTGTGTGTGTGTGTGTATGTATATTGAGGTGGAATAATAAAATGCGCCACAATTTGACTTCAATTTCTGGATAACCAGTATGTACAATGTACAAGTGTAGACCAAGCACAAGGACGTTACCAAATTATTGTACCTATACATATTCTATAGTGACAATTTCTATTTCTAACTACGAATCTTGTGTACATAGAAAGTATTATATCTATCTTACATTACGTAGTTTATTTGTAGAGCCTCATATAGGAAAGTAAGAAAAAAGTATGCCCACATATACATACAATTTACACATGTATAAAAAGCATTCCAATTTCCAATCATATAAAGAAAATACGACAACGGATGGTGCTTTATACAATATTATTGTTATATAAGTTATTGCCACACCATTACTGTTGTTTTAGCTCCGCTGCGTAGAAAATGTGTGTAAAAGTAGGAAGAATGTCAAATCAAAGGCTTGTAAATGGACGTGAAACTTTTTGTGTGGGCCACAGAATAATTTTAATTAAAACAAGTCAACTACAAACATTTGTAATATACATAGGTGCTGATACATATATTTAGTGTGAACGAATGTCGGGTGAATCGGTAAAATAAATGTACAAAATATATGTATAATGTAGTGTAAGTATAAAAAAGTATTGTAATATATAATACATATATGGAGCATAATATACATAATGATTATACTGTATGTACTGTAGATACATGCATACATAATTAAGAAAGCATTAACGGAGACATTTACTGCTCGCACTCTTTGTTTAATTGCACAGTGTGTAGATGTACAACATACACGGTCGGCTTTGCCCCTTCCTTTTTGTCTGGTGATGGCTTGTGTAGTGAGACTTCAATAACGAAATTATACAGACGAAACTAAAGAGCAACTAAAACTACATATTATGTGGATCAAGTGAGAATACCTATAAGTAAATCAAGCTCTTTTCTTGGTTAAAGGTGCTTTGTAAAATAAATGCTGGATTTACCAAACTGCCACGTGCCATCTACTTAGTTAATGAACCCTTTTCTAAACCCCCGGAATGTTGTGCTCCTTAAGGCTCATGCAATGCATTGTTTTGTTTTGTGGGGTGATGGGAAGTTGTAGAAGAAGAAAAAGAATGGTTTCCTTCACTTGTTGGCAAAAGTTAAACTTTGCTCTCTGCATCAACCAGTTTCTTTTGATTTTCCGTTGACTCCTGACACACTTTCTCTCCTTTACATCCAGAACTACCTGCAAATATTGGGTTGCACAAAAGGAGTTTTTTCCGAGTGTGTAAACTGGCTTTACTTTAAATCGGAAGTTCAAACCAAAGAAAAATCAACCCAAAAGGCATAGTCTCCGTTTGAAGAAAATAAAAGGAGATCAAGAAAAAAAGAGGAAGTGAAAGCTTTATTTGCGCTATAAAACTGCTGTGGAAACATATTTTTGTGAAAAATTAATCTACGATTTGTTTATATTTTGTTCATTGAAATCGTGCGTAAGTTTCTCTCTCGATTTTGAGTTTGATTTTAAGCAGATGATGATGACGCCGATGACCCACAAAAATACGCGATTTAATCTCTAATGATACATAATAATAAAATTAATAGGCCAATCTACATTTATTATTTTAATCTGTGTGTGTACAAAATGTGAGCTTACGTATTTATGCTGCGTATTGTAGAAAACCAGAAGCTTGTCCTAATCCTGTCATTTTGGAGTGAGTTGAGAATAGAATCAAGAGCTATTTTGAAGCTGAGTTGTGCTGAGTTTAGTTGAGTTGATCCAGGTTGAAGAATAATGATGGTACATATTTATATAAATAGACATAACCTAATGTATAATACACAGCGTAATATAATATAAATAGTATAATACACATACTGTTTTACTTTTGATTGTGAAAAAATTGAGAATTTAACGGTACCTGTGAAATCATGCAAGGAAATTATGTCTATTGAATAAATAATACTTATATTCAGTATTACGTACATTACATGATATTATTATGCTTTTATTTTTTTAATGTTGGACATTGTAGGAAAGGCTTGTACAACACAAAATATGTATCTATCTGTACTTGTAAAGTAGAGAAACGACTGCGACATAACGTTGGTACATGCATACTTACTGATGCTAATATTGATGTTATATCACGATGAAGCATTTTATTTTGGTGCAGATGACGAAATAAAACGTGAACTATAAGTACTTCAGTAGATCCTCATATACAAGCTGCATAAAGAAGCGAGAAAGAGAGGAAACACGAACATTTGCATGATGCATAGCAAAGAGAGTTAAGAGTGTAAAAAATCAAGTATTACATATTATTACATTGTGTACTATGTATGTACTATTCTCTATCTCTGTCTCTCCCTCTCGCTCTGCATCTGATCCACACACAAAAATTGGAGTCTCTACACAGTCAAAAGTCAAACAAATTCAATAAGCAAATGACGACTACATAATACACATAATAACATTATTATTGGAGTACAAAAGATTATTCCATCTCCGTGTACAACATGAGCATGACAATGACGATACAAATAATGCTTAATGGAAAAACTCAGGGAAATGACAACAAAACGATGGAACGGTATATTTCATGCAGGGATCGTGAGTCGCAAGAGTAACATAAAAACACCTGTGGCTCAAGTTCTCTCTACACTATTTCTACACAGGTACATTTAAAGTGCTGGTAAAATTGAAGAAAGGAAGAGAATGGAGAAAATTGAAAAAAACTGGCATTAAACTAAAAATAGGATGATAACGGTTTATGTCATTTCTCTTGAGTCATTTAGTTTTTTTGTTGTATTGTAAAAATAGATTAAAATTACATTACAGTGATTATTCAGTATTGGCTGGAATCAAAATCGGTGCTACACATGTTACAAATACTAAATAAATATTGTATATATTCTATTTTTAGTTGTAAAATGTGAATGTGTCGCACTCGCGCTATTTTAGAAATACATTTTCAATCTTTACTACTGATTACTAATTTTATGCATATTGCTCGCTCATGAAATCTGAATTCGAAATTGAACAAATCGCCGTTTATTTTGTTAAACTATGAATAATATATTATCCAAGCAAAGGGAAATGTCGATTAAAATAACACACACTACAGATGGTGATGAATATACCAGTACATAAGAATTCCTAGAAATCCAAATAATTATTATTAGTTAATGTTCAATTACGCCCAAGAGAAGCTGTCAATAAATGCAATGGTCAACAGACAATAAAATAATGAGCCATAGATTTTGTTGCTTTACGAACTCCTTTCTTCCATTCTCACAAAAGGTGAAAGTCAATATGACTTTAATTTATTAGACTTTCTTAGAGGGAAAGCATTGAGTATGAGAAAGAAAAACTTTTTACAACTTGTACGATCAAATAAATTCCTTTGCCGTGACAGTTTGAATAGGGCCAGCAAGACCATAAAATTCTAGTAAAAATCACAATGTAAGGACGTTTGAGTATCCAATAAACATCAATGAAAACGACCTTCTCTCTCGCTTCCCATCACTTTTTATTCTCTTGCTATTATGCTGCATGGTGCGTCCGAAACACCAAAAAACTTTGCTTATGTGTCATATACACTCAAATATATGTGTACACACTATACACACATTTGATATGTGATATGAGTATCACGATCAGGAGCATTCGTCGAAAAAGAAGTACCTAATATGTATCTAGTATTTACTATGTATACATGTGTTGACCATAGTATACAATCTTTTCTCTTATGCAATGCTTTGACATTTAAGATCCACTAACTATTGCAGGATATCTAATATCACTTGACTAAGTATTTCTTCAGTTTTTATTGCACTGATATTACACGCTTTTATCTTTTCTATGATTCTGATGAAAGAATTACATGTGTGCACAGATTCTATAGATACGTAAATAGGTACACATGTAGTACACGAGCAGGAATCTCAATGATATAAACATTTGACACAAGAACAAACCATATTATATATTACAGTCACATAGATTCCTTCCCCTCTATCTTATTACATAGATTAAACTATAAATCTAATAACTTCATCAAACTATCTACATAAAAGTCAATTATTATGTTAGGATACAAACGGTATTTTTTCGAGAGAAAAGGCAAAGGAATCTTTGCCTCTGTTTATTTGCCTCCGATCATACATTTTAAACTGATCAAAAATGTGGTGATTGAAATTGAAAACACCTAAAAGATATTTTGTGCAAGGAAAAATACATGCTGTATAAAGGACTAGAAAAGATAACTAAAATCATAAAACACGAAGAAGTACCGGCATTTTATGATGGCAATTAATTTTGCAGTCGACTCGGTCTTGATTCTTGATTGATAATTTGGTGTGATACAACGTGATTTGAGCAATCATTCAAAAGATGTCTGATGAACATTTAAATATGATATCAAGAGAATCTGACCATTGTGTTAGCGATAAAGTTATATTTTGCAATTATATCATACATAGACATCGACGTACAAATTCATACATTAAACCTTATTCTGCATAAAAATTTAAGCAGTCAAGCACAGCAGAGTTCCACACAGTCTACTCTACAGCTTTCTCTGTATATACATTTATATTATACTGGAATTAAAACTAAATTACACCTCCACTCATTATATACTACTCGCTCACACAGCATACAATGTATCTATTTTATTATTTGGTATTTTAGTAATGACTATAGTTAATATCGAGCTGAATCCCAAATAATGCGTGTAGCATGCATATATTTAACATTGCAGTATTTCTCTAGTTAGTCACTAACGAGATGCTGTATGATAATGGATAAGGGGGAAAACGAATGAACGCTAAACACAGTAAGGGCCAAGGCCGTTTGTAAATTACACACAACCACTATAAAAAATATTATGTACATAATATAGTCTAATGACTGATGAAACAAACTCAAACAATACTAAAAAAATGTATAAAAAATATTTTAGTTACCCTCTTTGATTTAGATATTGATATTGAAAAGTACTCAAAGTAAAATTTCATTATATATTTGGTTGCAATACAAGTGTTTAATTTCCAAGCCCCTGATGTAATGTTTTGCATTTATACAAATTCTTTATACAAAAGACAGCTCCGAGTTACCAGAAAGACATGGCTAAGGCTGAATAAATAAGGAGCGACGCTTCGGGTGGTGAGACTTCGAATACACTAAAAACAGGTCAAAATACACGAAAAAAGTTAGTGTGAGGGGTTTCCTTGCTTGGCACTGAATAAAATCACAAAATTGTATCGTTATGTACTTAACCCACATGTAAAAAGGGAATTCTCTCTGTGTATAACCTGTACAACGGTAATTAATAAGCGAGAAAATTTATGTGCGGTGTCTGAGCACTTAATTACTATTCGTGCAATAATTGAGGGAAATGAGAGGGAATCTAGTGTAATAAATGGATGGATGGTATAATTAGCTCTTGGGGATCAACCTGTCATCGACCATTTTATTAGACTGTGAAATGAGGCTTGAAGTCAGTGGAATGGATCCGATCGTAATGCATAATTTACCTCGAGTCGAGTCTAAGTGTCGACTGCATCATGGGTCATTTGATCACGATCCAAATTAATAATGCTATGTTAGATGTTAGATTATATGCAGCAGAGCTGTAAGTCGATGAATTTATTATTATTGCTTTTTTATTGCATAGAAATTGTTCACAGTGACCATTCCCTATCCACTAAAATAAAAATAATGATGGTTATCAGGTTATCATTATTTTTGTTGCTATTATAATTACAGTTTGATCAACAGAACAAAAGTTATTATGTTCCTACTATATATATTCACTCGTGCTATTACATATGACACAATTCATTTTTTGCTGCGTCGAATTAGATTTACAACGCTCTGCAACTGAAAGAATCACATTATACTACTAAATCTAGTTTTTGTATGCATTTGACTTTAAGTCAATGGTCAGAATTTTAAATTCCATGGACAGCTGCAGTAAAAGAGTAAAAATGAATGTACCTACTTGGGTTTAAATACAAACAAAGCATTTGAATTTTGAATGCATCATAGAGTTGCATTAAAATGTAAGATTATTCAGTTATATAATATGTACATTGTATACGTATTAAGTAATACGAACATTTATTGAATATAGAATATTTACTTGAATTAAGAACAGTTTCGAATGATTTTGATTCATGGAATGGAACTGTTATGTGTATAGAGGTTATGATACGAAGTGAGTGAGTGGTGAGGTATTATTTTTGCCGTGCTCCAGCTCTTCAGCAGTGTAATCGATACATTTATAGGAGCATTATTGCAGAAAAAATTCAATGTACCTACTATCTACCTACATACTTCAGTTAAGTCAATCAGAATGAATAAGAATTTAGGTAGTTATTGTAAATGATTAAAAATGATTGAGTTGATCTTAAGTCAGTTAAAAAATAAATTAAGTATAGTATTATTAAGAATTTAATTACTGTGTAAATTATTATTACTCGTCTATGTTAAAGAGACTGCATACATATTACTGTGAAATTTCAAGTGTACATAAATAAATAGGCACCTATGTACATACATATATTATGTAGACTAAACACTATTGTAAACTCTCTTTAAGTAAGTAAATACCTATTGATATACCTAGTATGAAAATTATAATGCATTGTGAATTGTGAATATTAAGTAATTACTTACCTTAGTTATAGGTACAATAATGTCTCGGAAATTTATTAATAAAAATCTAAAACATCTAAAGAGAATACACCAACTGTATATATTTGCATTTGTGAATTAAATGTCGGTACTTTTCATTTCGTATTGTATTTATCGATAACCTTATTATTACATCAAAACTTGTACATAATAAAACTTGTAAGTTACCTTGTATAAAGAACAAAAAGTACATTATATTCTAAACGATATTATAAGAGTGTTCAAATTATACATAATAATATAATATGCCCTCGGCAAACACCAACCATGTTATTTCATAACCTCAATAATATGTAGATATGTGTAATATATTAATGATATTATGAATGATATTTGAAAGCGAATTAAAGTACGAGCTTTTTCTCAACTACCACCAGTTTTAATGTTTTTATTAGCGTAATCATAATTAACAACTTTATCACTTTACATATGTTTTGGTACATGTATAGTTTTCATAATTCATATCGTTGTTGTTGAAGATTCTACGTGAGAGAAAAGGGGACAATGCACAGAAGAACTTCAGCATAACTCTTTTCTAGAAACGTTTTCAGTGATCCTCATTACATATTCAGAAATCCACAAAAGTTTTTACAACGACGTTTCCCCGCGCACTCTCTTTCTCTCTCATGTTTTAATTTTCTTACGAAGGGTCTAAAGCATAATTATATAACAATAATAGGTTATGCATTATAGTGCGAAAAATCACAAAAGCACGCGTCGAAGTTTAAAAGGTCACCTAAGTATGTACGTGTGAATATATCCTACACCTAAAAAATTCATAATATATTTTAATTAAAAACTAAAGAAATTATTAACTTACGAGTTATTTACATTAAAATCACATTAAATCAAAAATTTAAGAGTACACAATATCCTATAGAAGGAGAACCAGCCCAACCGTTTCAGTAAAAATGGCAACTGTACTGACCGAAAATTGTTTTGGTTCACGCACAATGGAAACAAATTTTTGGAATAATGAGCAAGGAAATGAAGTGAATATACATACATATATATGTAACTCACTCAAGTAAGTAAAAGTTTCAAGTATAAGTTTAGTCGCTGGAGCTATCCAAAATATTTTTTTCTATAAGTGGAGCAAGGATCTTTGCCATTTCCTTACTACCCTGTACGACAAAAGCATGCTCTAATTTTTTACTACATATAGTATGGTCCAACTCTGGGATTTTCTCGGTCATCTCGGTCACATAAGAGAGAGGACACCAGTCATCAGTGGTTCCAAAATAGAAGGAGATGCGATCTCCATACTTTGTCAGCGTCTCAACATCCAACTCTTCAACCTCTCTCAATTCGCTGTGGGCAAGGGCAACAACTCTTTTGTTCACGTCGCGATCGAAGAGCTGTAAAGCTGCATTGTAGACGCACAACGGAGGACTACGGAAGAAAAGGTAAAGAGTGAGAAGAAATCTTTGAATGAAGGTGGGCAGCAACATAAGGGGCAGTAGTAAAAAGTAGATCTTGGAGTAGTGGGGGAGGAGGGGCCATAATTTTTTTCCATTGGGAGTGTCTCGCATCCTCTCAATTGTTGGGAACAACATGTACGTCTTGACGATTGGAAGTCCCTCCGGGATTGCCTTCTTCATCACATCCAACAACATCTTACAGCCGATCGAGTGACCAATCAGGATTAACTTGGTGTCCTTGGGCAGAGACTTGATATACTCGTACTTGGCTTCCGTCTGCCCTTTCAGCTCATACAGAGGCTTGTGCTCTGTAACAGGAAAATGTGGAAAATAAATCAATTTCTAATTATATTTATTGCCCTTTCCCATTGATTGCATGTTCATACACTCCAGTTTTGAATCAGAATTATGATGTAGGTTGATGCTCTTAACGTTGTTGTTGTTAACGTAAGTATATTTTTGTGCCAAACATTTCACCTGAACAATCTTTTCTCATTGTTTCCGTCAACAAAATTAAAAGCTTCTAATATTTTTTAGTGTTCCTTTTGTACACAATTTTTTTGAAAAAGGCTACCGATAACAATAATTATTATTGTTCTCGGTGGAGTCAAAACTGCCACCATTTTAGTTAGACACTCACTCAGCTTTAGACTTAAGTAAAATCCTTAAAATTTCAATAGTTATAACTCGAGAATATTTTTAGCCAATCGTAATAAGATATCTATGATGTTCCACTAAATACAAGCGAAAATACATGCATGGACAATAAAATACCAACCGTTCAAATCTGGAAGCTGAAACTGCCTCTCTTCAAAAACTTGATGCCCGCCGTGCGATACCCCGACAATTGGAATGGATGTTTTTGAAAATCGCTGTTTCAAAAGCTCATGAAGCTCCTTCATAAAGTCGTAGTAAAACTCGATTACTCCAGGATTGCCTTTTGAGAGGAAAAGTAAAGATTGAGAAAGTTAATACTATGAGTGTTTGGTTTGTTATAAAAAATTGCTTCTTCTTTTTTAAGTCTTATACGTGAGTTTGCATTGGTAGACAATTACTTGTATTTGCTATTGTCTATACAGTCTTTTCTGCTATTTTTGAAAAGATAGGCTCGATAAAATTACTTCTATTCAATGCAAAACCTCAATATCATGGAACGAACGATAGCGGTTTGCATTAGATTGTTGTACATATATAACTTTCGGCAATTGATGTTAAGTGATGAAAGAAGGGAAATAACACTTCTTCCGATACAAGGCCATACAATATAATGCAATACAACAGTGCGGTGGTACAAAATAAAGAAAAACGTGTGTACGTTGCACGTACAGTAAAATGCAGTCATTCCTATGTATACATTAATACATAGATATATACAGATATACATACACAAAGCAAAAGGGAATCGAATGAAATAACATGGCACAAAAGGATTCTCGTGTAGTATGTGCATAAAATGCATGTACATAGAGAACACAAAGTAAGCCGAATCTACTATATATATTATATCAACTTGTAAAACACAAATTTTACATACCTGGAATAAGGCAAATCAGGTGTTTAGATTTGGGCAAACTATCTGGACTCCCTTCAAAAGTTAGGCATTGACAAGCAAGTCCATTGAGAATTCTTGTAGATTCCATAGTGTCTAGCTGTCTATCTATCTGCTCTTACAATTTTCTTCGTTTCTATATAGTATAGTCAGCCTTTTGCCAGGAAGAAGAAGATCCAGAGAATTCACCTCCGCTCTCCGAAAGTTGAAGTAATTCCACTGCCAATGGAAAAGTTTTCCTGGAAAGAGAAAAGTTCCCAAAAAGACGTGCATTACACTCACATATTCAATATTACTACATTTCATACGAGCTTCTTGATATTACCCATACGTACATTATATACAGAAATGCACTTTACGCATCTAATTCACTACAGTTTGTTTTTCCCCTGTACCTTTATCATGCATAAATTTTTTATTAGCCTCTATCTGCCTACCATCAACTTGGCCCTTATACATGCATTACATAATAAAACAGATATCTATACAGGTAGGTATGTATTCTTCTCTTCAAAAAAATATATACATACATCGCTATGCATAACTAGCCAACAAGTCACATACTCCATGCATATAATATTCAATAGAATACCATAAGAACATCTTTAAGAATGAGACGAAAATATTATTATGAATAAAAACTTCCATTTCTTTTCCTCCTACTTTTTGCCTACAGGGAAAATACGTCTATTTCGGTTTTGGATCATGGTGATGATAATGATGATGGTGGCGTTTGAAAAAGAAAATACATGAGACCTTTTACTTTCAGCAAGGGGAAAAATCTTTTGCCTCGTAGCATAAAATACAAAACGGTACGGAAGGAGACGATGTTGATGTCACTTAAAGAAAAATATTATTCAACTTATTCCTTTAAAAAACTATCTCGCCTCTCCCTTAGCGGCAATAGTACAACGGTCTCTTCCTGGGATCGTACATAGCGCAGCAGTTATCCATGTAGATATAGTTAGATGGAGGAAAGTAAAAGTAAAACTTTATTCTTCAGTTCTTTCAAACAGAAAAAAGAACTACCTACTTACAACCCACTTCTTACTTGGACGTAGTCTCCTGTCCTCGACTTTCTGAATTCTGAGTTCTGAGCTCAAATCGTTGTACAAATGTACCCTAACTTTTTCACAGTCATAATATATTCGAAATTTCTCTCCAAAGCGGCTAGTCTGCAACAAGATTCAAATGCGACAATGTTATCGTCATCGTAAAAAATTGTGTGATGTGAAATAAAAATTATTGCCCATTATTGTTATTAAGACGGCTACATCTAATTGAGCCAAAAATGTTAGCAATTCTAATGGATGCCCATTAGAATTGCTAACATTTTTGGTAAGTAATTCATACTGTCTTTATTTTTAATGATTTAGTTTAAAGCTTTATCTCGTTTATTTTTCTGATGCACAAACAATCATATTCAACACAGTAAAGATTGTAGAAAAACTGCACAGACAATAAAACCAACTAACAAATAATAAAAATGACCCAAAAAAAACGTCAAAAACCAATGGGAAACCTTTACACGATGCTGAGCCTCAACGATGAATAGGAAACGCATTTGGGGATTTTGTGTACCAATTTGGACATAAATATAGACAAAAATTTCCATAAATGAGGAAGTTTCAGAACGTACCAACTACCAACATTTAATCATGTTTAATATCATGTAATATGAAATGGGT
Organism: Sminthurinus bimaculatus; assembly: GCA_034698285.1. Classification (NCBI taxonomy): domain Eukaryota; kingdom Metazoa; phylum Arthropoda; class Collembola; order Symphypleona; family Katiannidae; genus Sminthurinus; species Sminthurinus bimaculatus. The sequence goes on from JAQIVE010000056.1 coordinate 25,911, forward strand.
TCAAGATTATGCATACATCATATAACAGTGTTACGTATATAGCGCGTTAAATCATTGGCTCTAATCCATATTATTCCATAACGTTTATCAAATAAAGTAATTCTATTACGATTAATAATATAGTGAATTAAAGGGTAGTCATTGCATTGTATTCCACAGGTGAATTTTAGATTTTAGAATTATACACACATACTGAATGGAATCGAACAGTTTTAGCTACTTGTGGCTCTAATATTGCCACAAGTTGTTTCAGTACATCATGGCAATAATGTGCACAATCTCAATCCCGCAATACACAGTAATATGAAATACGACTTATTCTCCCCTTTGTATCATATCAACGTTGAAATAGGTAATGAAGGGGTTTTTCAGCTGCCATGATACACACAGCGAGACGAGAAGAGAATATACAGGAAGTCTACACACGCAGAACGACAGACTCAAGTATTCAAGTATGCTGCTCAGGATGCTCACAATGATGATGATGATGATGACCAGTTGAATAAATACGTCGAATAAAATAAAATCCAACTTCCGGCAGGGTCCAGCAACATTATTTTAAAAGACCATTGACCTTTCTATGTTAATCAAATTATATTTAGATTTGCGTATACTTACACACATCATTCCTAGTATATGTATGCATGTATGAATACAGACATCTTTAAAGGTGGTAGTCAGACTAAATACGTAAAAATATATGATACAGATATACTGTATAACTACATATTTATACATACCTGTAGCTTTACCGTGATTCCTCAACGTGATGATTCCATACAGTGCAAAACTCCACTACCAAAACTCCCTCCCTGAATTTCAAGCCACTTGATACGTATATATACAACTGATGGTCTTCCAACTTGAAGAGCAACAAGTTATTTTTTACAAATGGATACAAATAGACGAGGGATTGCAATTTGTATCTACAAAACATTTATATATTATATTTCCGTGTCTGCAAAAGGGTTCAGAAGCCTCGAATTGTGCACAGCTTTACATGAGTATATTTCTGTAGGGTGAAAGCGGCGAGTGAGGACGATCTATGTATAAGTACGCTAATGCACCACATCATTTTGCTAATGGTGTATAATATGCACAGGTACTTCTACAATTGGATCCTGAGTACTGCTATGTTATTCACAATTATGGTACAAAAATAATGATTTTTAAGCTCGCTTATTCCTCACACGTATGCATACAAAATGTGAATCAATTTGGTTTGAAAACGAAAAAAAAACCCAGGACCTAATATTAGTATACAAATTCTCTCTCTACTTACCTGCAGGTAGAGGTAAGCTTGTATATTGTACATAAATACAACAACATTTGCAAATGTAAATAAAAAAGCACTCGGAGGTTCAATGAATTTCACTAAACGTTTTTATCTATTCACCATCATTTTTGCACAATAATAATCGTTATATTGCTCTCTGTTCCTCCTCCCCTCCTTTTTACTTGCTCAAATGTAATTTTAAGATGCCGTTAGGTAACATTTATTTATTTATTCATCTATTTTAAGTCTCAATACGGGATAGAACAACGCTAGTTTTAATCTCTTTTTATGCAAAATCCTTTCTTGAACAAAGTGCTATACAAATTATGCATCGAGTTTGGATACAAATTAAAACAGTTTCAATAGTTCAATAGTCTGACGAAAATGACAATGCAATTCGATAGAAAACTGCGGATAGAACATTAATTATCATTCCCATGCCCTAACCAAAACGATTATGCGGAAAAACTCGTGTGAATGATTTAATAATGGACTTTTTCAACTCTGTACAAAGGAAACACTTCAACGCAATTATAATTCAATAACCTCCGCAATTATAATCGAAATCGATTCCTCAATGCATAACATATGCATGCACTCATGGGAAAAGTCCCGAAACGGTTAGTGACACCAGTTTAATCGTCGTCTTTAATTAATTGGATCATCCAAGCATATAAATTATTCGAACTTCCCCTTTGCTTAATAGCCGTTTAATAACTGACCATTGATTTTGAGGCGTGTACTTATAGTATGCATGTTTATGAATATCATAATATGTAAGGTCGCCAGAAGAAGTTCAAACGTTTAGTGGCAAAACCAACAATAATAATAGCTCGTCATACAATGTATAAAACCTAAAACCATATTCATATTTCATATTGGGGTGAAGTGCAGTGATGAACAATAACAAAATAATAATATTACGATTTTGATTTTGATGACAACCTATTCGCATTCGTAGATACCTATAGATGGATAGTAATGGGCATGAACCTATTTTGGAAAGGATTGACGGAGAACAATGCAGATGAAAAAGGTTAAGGTGACAATTTCATGCTGCATACTACCATCATGTAACGATGATGTACCATAATGACTAGATTCAAGCTTCAGTAATAATTACACAACCGCATAAAGCAACCCAGCTTTTCTCCCTCTAACTAGTTGAGGGAGATTTATATACCCAGCTATGTAAAAAGATGAGCATTGGGTATTAGCAGGGGAGCTATTCGTCATAATCTTCCTATCATACCTGTCAGAGTATGAACCACCAACTTACATACATATATCTGTATAGGTATAGATACAATATAGTTGAAAGAGAAAAACCTCAAGCACAGTCCTCTTATTCAATTGAGAAATCAGTCAGTCAGTTGGCAGTTGAAATTCAGACTAACAGTTGAATTCCACCACACATAATATATTCAATATAATATAAGAGACTCTACTACGTACAATGCTTTATTTTACATTAATGTAGACAATATTTACACATTAAATTTGAGCATAGTCGAAAAAAGTCGAAACAGTGAAATGAGATGAGAGAGAAAAGCGAACCAGATTGATGATACCTCTTCATCACCACCATCTACATAATATGTAGGTATAAAATATATATGTCTATACATATATTACAGTATGTGTGTATATATGTATGTATGTAGCCACGAGGAGTACTGTTTACAGTATATAGGAAATTAGATAAATTGTAAAGGTAACTCTGAAGGCAAGTCATGGCACTGTTGCTTTTTGGTTTGGCTCATAATGGCCCACCAAAATCGCATCAAAAGCTACAGAGAGAGAGAGAAGAGGAGAGAAAGAGATATGCACACATTACTCACATGTAAACACAAGTAGGAGAGTTAAATATGAGTATAAATTACGGGTATTTGTGAAGTATGCACGTATATGGGAAGGAGGAACGGAAGTAAGCAGGGCCAGTACAAAAGGTTGATTCAATAGACTTGCAATCCAGAGCATGAAATGGTCACTTCCTTTATATCCCAGAATGCCAATGAATGACTCCAACCTCAAATTCACATTTTCCACGTAGATCAAGTCGGATTACGATTCACAACTATTTTCGCTCCTCCGTCCATCTAACTAAACTAAATAACGAAATAACGCAAACCAACATAACAATCAACAATCAAGCAAGCCAACCAACTCTCATCATCTCCCTCGTCTCTCGTTCTCTCTCTCTAGGATCCATTCCTCTTTATTGCTTTTATTTGTTCAGTGAGTTCAACAACTATACTTATGTGCTCTGCTCCCATTTCCATTTCCATCAGTTTTCCAACGTAAAACAAAGCAACACACAATAAAATACATATTTTTGTTACTTATTGCTGCATTGTTGTTGTACTTTCTTGTATTTCAGGTTATTATTCAAAATTAATTTAATTATTTTAATCAGTGTCTCAACGAATACCTATTTTCAATAATCATGTAAACAAATCGTGTTGTTTTTTGTGAATTCGTTATTTATTCGGATCGTTGTGGAATATATTTTCAAAAAGTGAAAATTCAAAATTCTGAATTTAAGTGAAGTTGTGAATTTACCTTTGGAAATTTAAAAAAAAACAAGAGTGTAATTCGGAATTTAAGAAGAAATTAAAGTGCTGTTTACTTTGCCTTGGATTCAGTGTTCATTTAGTGCTTTTCAGTGTGAATAATATTCAACAATAGGTGTAAACATAACTTGGAGGATTCCGCTACACTTTCCCTTTAAAATGAGGCCGAGGAGAAAGGTAAGACCTTTCATCGTCTTTGCTATAGGATACTTGAAGTTTTCATTGTAAATTTGGAAGGAGAGAAAGCAAAGTTGAAGACTAAAATCATCTGTGAATGCATAATTGAAGTTTTGGACATTGGAAAGGAAAGTATAGTGCTCAAAAAAGATCGTTGTACTTTAAGTTTGCATACTATTCAGATAAGTTGAAGAACTTGAGGATAGCACTGTGAAAAAAATCAGAAGAAAATGGATTCCGTGGCCTGTGGATAATTTGCAACCTCGGGAATCACGGTCTAGAAATCATTAATTGCAACATTTCTGTTCAATGCTCCGCTCTTACAACTTGCATTTTTTGCCTTAATTACCATAATGCTAATGAAAATTCGATAGGGAACTGAAACTCAATCTCATCAAATTGAATTTAGGATAAAATAGTTGGAACAAAAAAAAATCTCAAGAGTACATAATACCTTCAATGTGTGAAACAATGAAGTGAATCGAAAGGGACTCTGTTCATCTCAATTAACAACACTAATTTTCTCATGGCGAATTTCGGCCTGCAAAATTTTGCATCTCATTTCCTTTCGCTTTAAAACAAAGTACGCTATTATATTGTCCGGCTAAAACAAAGAAGAGGTTAACCTTGCCAGCGACACAGGGAATCCATCCGATCTATCTATTTTGTGCGATTTTCCTTTCAGTACAATTAAATTGAACTGAAATTTGCAATGATCCCTGAAAGCTTACTCTTGATTTATTTTCGGTAGACAAAGGGTTTTTGTCTCGTGTTTTTATTTGTCTCAAAACAGGGCGACATATCAATGCTCATCCAACTTGTCTAGTCTGGACATTTTTTATGTTATGAAGACAAAAAAATGCTCACGTTTCTGAATATCCTTCAAACAAAGAAAAAATGGCTTCGTCATAATACGAATATAAAATAATATATTTTTGTTCCGAAACATCTTTGCACATTATTTAGTATTGATTTCATTTTAAACAAGGTATGAAGGCCATAATCAGGTCAATACCACTTGACACAATGGACCGTGTCCTGGAATTTTATTGAGCACAGTATCTTTTGTCAGGCAGTAAAATAGCATTCAAAACAAACCATTTTACCATTATTCACTGATTGTGAGCTACCACCTCATAGCATGGGCAACGCATCTAGAGGTAAACGATCTCTGGCAACACGAAACGTTTTTGTGTGCGGTGAGACAAGCAAGATGGCCGATGATTCATTTTCCCCGTCGAATCATGTACACACGTTATATGCCATACTATCATTGTTCAGCTAAAATGACCAACTATTTCTCATATTAGCATATAATCATTATCAATTCCAAGACATAGTTTGCAGTTTTGCAAAATATTATTTGTGCATACTTTGCTGATGATATTACCCATCACAAGACCATCCCTGCACATTTTTTTCAACAAAGAAAGTTTTTCATAACACTTTTCCAGTGTGCAAATTAATAACGTTTGTCGTAAATAAATGTCAAAAAATTAGGTTACAGCGCTTATCATGCTTACTTTGAACTTATGATACAATAAATAAGAGCAATACTGTATTATGTACACATAAATAAATGCTCAATAGTTACAACGTTCCCTTTTGTTTGTTCTGCTTGGTTGAAGCTGAGTTTGAGCTTGAGCTTGAGTAAAGGGAGAAATTTCATGTTTGGAAATCTCGCTTTTATTTGTGCGTAGTTACACTGCGTATTTTCCCACAAGGATCGTATACTATCTGTATCTGTATTATGGATCGCTGGCCGTCTTTTGAATTTGATTTGTGAACATTAACAAAAGAAACCATAATAATACACATTATTGTTACAGTATACGAATTTATTCATAACTGTAAAACATCTGAGCCGTATATAATACATGTACTCAAATCATGCATATATCTGTAAGTTATAGATGCATATGAAAGCAGGAGTAAATATGACTAGTCATTGACCATTGTTGATAAACCCACACACAATTGTACTTACAAAATATAGAGAGAAACCTGCGCTGTGTGTAATATGGTACATATGCACAGAAATAAGTACAAGATATACTAGTACGTACGTACTACGTACAGTTCATTATCATGACATCATAGTGCTTCACATCAAGTGCCCTACTTTTTCCTCAAAAAGAGCTAAAAGTTACGACGAATCAGTTTTACCTCAAAACGTATCACACATTCACATGTACTTAGTATTAGTTATTTATGCACATCATACATGATTCGAATGTGCGGGGACTGGACAGCGGAAGTCAACATTCTCATCACGACCTTATTAGCTAACTTTACACAAGCTTCTGTGGAAACTCGAGTCGAGTAGCCACTGAGCAACAAGTTGTAGGTATACATAGTATGAGTGTACACATATATTTGCTGCTCTTGTAACAAGCACATTGAAAATTGAGACAGGGCAGGTCCACCAACCAACTTCTAAAGTAGCACCTAACAACATGCTCCTCACACAAATGGCCACACAAACATCATCATAACATTATCATGCAGACACATTTGGACAGACAACTTGTTCGAAAATTAATACTAACATGGTACTTGGACTCACCTGCCTAATATTATGATACTGTAAATATTTAGACACACATACACAAGAGAAACTCACATTCAAATAATGCGAGATGATACTTGACTCCACGACTAAAATGTTATAGGCTTATCCTTTTTGAAGAACGTATATACATATATCCACACACTTTCAATTGTACGGTATATCATTATATAGATAATAGACAATGTTTCAGTCGTTTTTTAATGTAAAAGGACTCAAGGTCTGTTCGTACAGATTATACCCCGTTTTACGACTCTCTTTTCGACCTAAATCCCTGTACTTTGTTTTTGATACTATGTACACATATTTCTGTCAAAATTTATGAATTCCAATGAATTTTAAAAATGTAAATTTAAAATACCTATACGCATTTCACATATTTAGCAGAATGCAATAGTTTACTAAAGGTATGCTTCAAAGAATGCTTTTTAAAATTTAAATATTTAGAAAAACGAACTCAGAGTGATGGCTTAATCGATGGACTTGTCATCATACTTCAAGTATCAACTTGCCCTACTGTCATTTGACGATAATTTGAAGCCTGTATTTATGATCTATTATTAGTACTACTACTATTGGAATCACCGATTTTCTCGTAACGTACAAGCATATACGTAAGAGCATGAAAAAGGAAAAGAGCGTAATCAAAAATCGTTCTCGGATGCAATGAGTAGCAGTAGTGCAATAATGTTTAAACTGTACAGTATTATTAAACTACATTATTAGTATACGCAATATTGCACAACATGTATACATACATACGTATACGTATTAGTTCCTGTATAACTGCACAATCTCTCACACTTGATTCAGACAATTGAGCAGGGAAAAAATAGAGACATTTCACTCATCCCTCCGTTCTGGAATTCCGAGTATCAGTATATAAGTATATTTTTGGGAAAGAAAAAATCCGTACAGCACCAGTGCCCATCAAATAATGGCATATTTATGCATATGTGTGCATACTGTACATTCAACAATGCATAATACAAAATAGTTCACAAATGTTGGCATGTACCTAAAAAAGAGACGTTGAAATGCTTGTGTAAACGTATCGTCAATATTAACGTACTGTATCGAGGCTGAAAAGAGGGAAATACACAAGTATTATGTATATGCACGATGCAAATAATCAACAAGGTTTGACACCGGAAGTCCACCAGTCAGACTAACCAGTGGAAAAAAGCACAAGCATACATGTACTGTACATTTGAGAGAGCAAGAACAGAGAGTGCTCATCGTGAGTACTCTCGATTGCCACATACATACATACATACGTACATAGATACTTACACATACTCGCACTCGATCAACTGCCAGCAGTTGTTTTATCAAGTGGCTTGAATACACGTAAAACTACAATGCACAGAGAAGAAGCCACGCCCAACACAAAACCCAAAAATTCAGCCACCACCCCATTTGCATCGGTATACAGCATACAGTTCAACAGCAGGTAGACAGAGAGATATTTAAAGTGGACACTTTGAAACGTTAGAGCAAAACTGTCCAATACAGACAGAAAAGTTAGCCACCGGTCAATAGTGTTTTGTTATGAGTTTTGAGCACAGTGTACAGTACAGCATAAACAAATTTGAATTCAAACTGCGAATGCCTTTTGGAAATATTATTGTGGACAAATGACTACGGCGACGACGATGACGATGCTGCTGTTGATGTTTTCAATCCCAAGTGCAATGCTCTGCATCTTTCTCATCTGAGCTGGGAATATGAATCATATCAGTGGTCTCTGGTTGTATCGTAATTCACAGAGTAATACTAATAACCAGTAGCGATACACGGAGAAATGGGATTTCCCTCCCACGCCAACCTTTTACTTTATTGCTGTAAATATTTCCCTCGGGAATTTGTCACTGGCAGATGACAACCACATTACTATATATTATATGCAATATGCATATGTATGTAATGGCTTTCAGCTTTCCTTTGCACTTTCTGCATCAGTTGTAAATATCGTATATGGGTAAATGGGAATGTAAACAAGGCTAGAAATTCAAACAAGGGATACAAACGATGGCAAAGAAAACAAATTACTCTAGCGGATAATAAAAACCCGAGGCCATTTTTTGGCACATTTAAATAAGAAGATCGATGAGCGAATTATACTACTGAGAGCAAGTCTTGCAGTAGACATACATTACACGTTGCAATCCATGTTTTCATAGTTGGTGTTTTTTGCATGAAGCAAGATAAACGTGTAAGTAGCTAGATTCATGGAAAATATGTACAAACGTATAAAGTCTTCAACTTTTTCTTAAAAATTCTTTCCAAATTTAAATCACTCGTGGAAAACAACAAAAGAATGCTCGAAAACCCGTTTGAGTATTTTTGATAATGCAGTTGAAAATAATTGTTAATTCGAAAATGTTTCATTCATCTTTTAGGGTCGACCAAATGGCCGCCCTCCTATTAAAGAATTGGGATATTTTCTACTTATAGTTTGTATAATTCTTCCTTCTAGTGCCGATGGTGAGTTTTTTAAAGTTAATAATAAGCATTAAAAATTGTCATGATACATAAAAAATCTGCACATTCTTACGTACTTGCATATTATATGATCGCTGTGAAAGTACATGTACATAAAAAACAAACCGCATTCATTCCGCAAATTTTATTGCGTAGTACTGAAATTTGTGTATTTAAATGATTTCATTATTTATTCGGTGATGTAATGCTGTGTACCATGTAAAATTCTAAAGGCCAATGTTTTGGCGGAGTGGAAACATACGAGAAGACTACGGGAATGGGAATGGCAGAGAGTGATTCACAAGGACTTCTTCATCAACCGAATGCAGCCGTGACGCGGGATTGCACTGCAGTTTGCCGACAGAGTACAACTTGTAAAGCCTTCACTGTTGGTGAGTTTTGATCACAGTTATATTTTTTTCCCCGTTTTCTCATTTTTTTCAAAAATATAATATGCGCGACGTTCAATGACGACAATCGTCCCGTCTAAATGACAAAACTATTGTCGATCCACTCAATAATGTGTAAAGTTTTAAAATGGAGACTCGAGTCGCCTCCAACTATGTACAATGTACATTGTACATAAATATGCCGGAGAAAAGTTTTGCAGACTTTACCCTTATTTTCGTCTCCTCTTTGGAGTCGAGTCTAGCAGAGTCACAGGATCGAAATAGTACATGCATGTATACAATGAAAATATATAATAATATGCATTTTACATGGACGGTTGGAGAGACGGGAGATTTTTCCTCGGATTTTCCTCCCTGTCCCTGTGTAACTTAAAGTGTGGCATGTGAACATGAAATACATTGTGAAATGTACATAATACACACAATATATTGCCAAAGGATTGAAACTGGTGGCTTATTTTGGTTTTGTAGATTATGTCAAGTCGAGGTGTGACTCCAACGAACGTGACTCGGTTGGACGACGCGAAAAACTACGAGAAGATCCAAGAACAAATTACTTTGAGAAAGTTTGTTTTCGTGGAGGTAAACAAAATATACGTTTTATATAAAACATGCCACAATGATTTTTCTCCCTATTTTTTTCTATTTCTTTCTCTCTCTTGCTTTCCCCCTCTTGTTCTTGTTGTATAGAGCGTACATAGTTCTTTACTTACTTTAGTACCTACACTTTTCTCTCTTACGGTTGTTTGTTGACTTTATGTCTGCCTCTTTTTGAGCAAATATACCTTTATATTGTATGCGTATGAGATGAAAACAAATAATATTATGCACGTCAGTATACTCGCAAAAAATCCCATAGAGCCTATTTAGCCTACATAATTGTCTCTAGGACAATATAGATCTATTTAGAAAATTTCCTCTTCATTTATCCTTTAGGATGGTAATATTCGTATCGTTACTTTCTCTTTCTCAAACTTTAAATAAAACTTGTTTCTTACGCTACTTTCTTTTATCCGCAAAGTAGGAGTACATCAAAAGAAATGAAAAGAAATGTTTTATTTTGCATATACGATATATGCATGCATATGAAAAAAGAAAACTCATTTTCCCTACTTTTTTTAGTTCCAAACTTTTCACAAATCTGTGGAGATCGACTGTGGTCGTTTGAACGGGTTGTGGGAGCTTTTCTAGACGGATTCGACGACAAGGAAGAACGTGGAGTTCAGACTAAAGTCGACTGTGAAAAAATGTGCCTCATCGAAACGGAATTTACTTGCAGGTTACAAGAAAGCCATAAAAATATATTCACAACTTACTTATATTTTTCGCTCATATGTATAAATAAAGCATCAAAACGGAAACTTTGTAGAAAAATTAGCCAATGGAAAATTTTGAAATTTTTGCACTATAGGTCAGCCGAGTATGACGAATCTCAAAAAATATGCCGTTTGAGTCGGGAAGATCGAAGAACTCAGCCGAGTGCCTTTAGACGACAACCCGGACTAGCCGTCGACTATCTGGAGAATCAATGTGTCAAACGTAAGTTTTCAAAATGCAATTGACCAATGAGCTTATGAAAATACTAGAAACAAAGCAAAAAAATCTAATCAATTCAATGATGAATTTTTTTAGAACTGCCCGACTGTCGATACACATCGAGACAAGACGTTTCCGTGATCTCAATGGACGACTTACAGTACGCAGCCAAACGAGAGGATTGTGAATCCCTGTGCGACCATGTAAGTCTCAGCAATAAGTGATAAATAAAATTATAAACCGGACAACTTTCTTAATTAATGCGGAGCTTCTATAATAATGAGTATAATTTGAACATTTAATTCCTACAGACCCGTGGATTTACATGCAGATCGACGTCCTTTGCTGCCGATAAAAATTTTTGCTATCTCAGCGCTGACGACTCCGTGAGCTTGATGGGAGCTCCTTTACCCCATAAAAAGGGAGCAATCTTCTCCGAAAAACAATGCTCCATAAGTGAATAAGCCATAAGAATTATTTTGGAATTTTATATAAAACATAAACCAAGACATTTAGTCTCACGATTATTCGTAATTGTAACGCTTCTAATCTTTAATCCCTTGCCGCTATAAATGTAGACCACTGTGAAGGCGGACTCTTCACCTTCGAGAAAGTGACGGGACATTTCCTTCGAACGGCAAAACAGGAAGCAATCGTCCTATCTGCCTCTGCACCCGGAGTGACGCTCGAGTGTGTGGAGAGATGTCGAGATGCTGGAGCGGACTGTCCCGCATTCATGGTCGACCACTCTGCCATGCGGTGCTTCAAACTGGATCGAAATACTCAGGGAAGAGGAGAGGAGCTCACTAGACGCGATGGACAAAATTACTTTGAAAAAATATGCCTTCGTGGTAACTTTCTCTCTTTTTTCCATACATCATAACTACAACTCTGTACATATTTTGTACTCAACAATATGATGTACATATCTTAGTCTGCAGGACAGGACAGTTCAGCGTCTTTTAATTTTTCAATTTCTTCCCCTTCCTATATCAGATCAAAACGAATAGCAAAGAAAAGTCTACATAAACCCAAATCGAGTCCTAAATGCCCAGTTTAGTTAATATATAAAGTTAGACAATGTAATTAAGTTTACACATAGAGATTCTTCATTCATCTTGCAGTTCATGCACACCGTATATTGTGCATAGTGTATTATTTGCATTTATCTCGAAGAAGAAAATGATAATGATGATGAAGAAGAAGAAGGAAGAAGATCCTTTGTCATTATATAAACTAATCCGAAACTAATTGAAAGAGATTTAATTTCCTGGCTCAATCTCCTTGTACCCCTTCCTCGTCCGTTTCCTTTACTAAATTACAACAAGGAGAACATCTCCATGCATATACACAGTTATTATATGCTTAATAGAGACAATCTGAAAATCACAGTTAGGTATTATTAGGTGATGAAAGTTATATGCTTTTGTTACATCTATATAATATATATATGTTTCCAGATATTGTACATACATAAATATAATAATAATAATAATAAGGATGATGTTATTCATGAAAATCGCTGACTTGTCTCGTCTCCTGTCCTTTCCTTTAGGGAATACTCGGGGATGCAGAGGACGAGCATGGGCTTTTGAGCGTCGGCCAGCTCGAGAGCTGAGAGGACATGACGACTTTGTACTTAGGAACGTTCCCAGTCGCCGAGATTGTGAGGAGAGATGTCTGGCCGAGACTCGATTTGTATGCAGATCCGCAGAGTATCACACGCAGGTTGGTTTTGGCTTTAACCAAACTACAATACATATACATAAACGTGTAGGAAACCAAATCTTAAACGAATTATAATTATGAAGGGAAAGAGTGCCTTTTTCATCATCTTATTCTACTTCTTTATCAAAATGGAATAATCCTTGAGAATGTTAATTAACTGTATTTATGTAATCATTGCTTTCCTTGGATTATTCAGACGACTGAGTGCCGACTCAGTAGGGAAGACAGACGAACTCGGCCCAACGACTTTGTCGAGGCTCCCATGCACATTGAATACCTCGAAAATCAATGCATAGAACGTAAGTGATGACTGATGACGGTTACGTCAATCGAAAAATTACAAATATTATTAATCAAGAAAAATGGAGATGATACGTATCAATGATGGTGGACAATTAATACGTTTGTTTTGACATTTAACGTTTAGCGGACAAGAGATGCCCCTTTGACACAGTTCCAGACTCGCATCCCCGCTACTTGGACACCGTGATCAATAGTGTACCAACAGAGCAGGAGTGTGAGCAAAGATGCAATACGCATCGGGACTTTGTCTGTCGCTCATACTCCTTTTATGCAGCCGCCTCTCAATGTTTCATCTCGGGCGATGACAAAGGTAAACTATATATACTCATAACCATAGCATGACCTTTAAAGACTATAGAAAAAAGTGATATTCAATTTTTAAGCTGAATATATTTGAACTTGATTTTTTCTGGCATTTTTAGCGTCTGGCGCGGATGAAGCAGTACAAAAACGACCCGGGACCACCTACTTTGAACGAAATTGTAAAGGCGGAAATCAAGTTGACACTGGACCGATTTCCAACACGATTGTGGACCGACCGCTACCGGGGCTGTTTGGCAACGGAATTGCAGACAGAAACATTGGGCCCGGCAGTACCGACACACAGAGTAAAAAAACTTTTGAAAAGCGCAGTTTTCTACATAACTCTCACATATGATTATGAACATCAAAATGATATGCATTATGATTAATCAAAAAACACCTTAAACTTTGCAGTTGGACGCTGTGCCTTTGGTCGAATGACATATGAAAAAGTGTCGGGTTATGAATTGGATCGCGGTCACAGCTACCTATTGTACAGGGACCCCAGTAGAGGAATTTCGGACAAATGTGCCAAACGCTGTCAGAGTGATGTCAAGTGCCACGCTTTCAATCTGGATTATAATCGAAACGAGTGTTCTGCTCTAGAGTTTGCCAACGACGAAGTTCGCTACGACCTGCGACGATCGTCAGGAGTTGCCTATTTCGAAGGAATTTGCTTGAGAGGTTCGTTTCACCATAAATCAATATCAAAATCAATAGTCTTATAGCATACTGAAAATTTAAATGGAGAACCCGAAAACTAACAAATTAACTCTCTTTGTTCCACTCAACTACTCTTTCATTACATTGTATGTACATATATTGTGATTGCCTTTCTGTTCCTTGTCTTCCGTTCTCTTTCTTCAGGGGGTGGTTGCGGTTTACTCTGGACTTTTGAGAGAATTCCAAGTTTTGAACTCCGTGGCTTTGACAAGGAAGTTTACCGAGATGTGGGCAAAACTCAGTGTGAGGACAGATGTTTGGAGGAACGAAGATTCATTTGCAGATCCGCCTCATACGATTGGAAAAAGAGAGAGTGTCGACTTAGCAGAGAAGATCGATTCACTCAACCACGTGGATTCGTTCCCTCTCCCGACTCTGACTACTTGGAAAATCAATGCGCTCTACGTAAGTTTAAATGAATCAGTGTACACATTTCGTGCACCCGTTTTTTAAACAATCATAACAAAAACCATTGTTATTTGAAAAATTACCTAAATGTTAAATACTTATGATTGGAATAATATGACAAATCTTAATTTTAATCTTAATTTTCACAGAATCAACAAAATGTACCTACAAGAATCTGCAGCGAGACCGCTACCTCATTTATGTGGACAAGGCCGAGACGGCTTTAAATGACGGAAGTTGCCAAAGAGCTTGTGATAAGGAACGAGATTTTAACTGCAGATCTTTTTCCTTCCTCAGCTCTGTACGCAATTCTAACGTAAAAACAGTGTTTTTTTTGCTAAAACATACACAATATTTATTTTATATTAAATGTACCGATTTGGATTACGGAGGATTAAATTTTTTATTGTATTATGTAATTTTTTAGGTCAGCAGTCCATCTCCCGCGAGTACGAGCTTATGTCTTTTGAGTGGTGACACAGCAGCAAATGCTGGTCCCAACGCTTTCCAGGCTCAACCTGGAGCAGTCTATTCAGAACGGGAATGTGATACTAGAGGCATCGTCGGACCGGGTGTAGTTGGCGATAGATATGGAGACAGCAGACCTTATCCTCCAGTTGGACCTGACCCTTATCCCTCCGATCCTCGACCTTATCCTCCAACAAGTAGAGATCCATTTCCACCCACGAGTCGTGACCCTTATCCTCCCTCACTCAGAGATCCCTATCCAAGCGCTCGAGATCCTCCATATTCCGTGAGGGACCGTGACAGAGACAGGGATAGGGACCGAGACCGTTATCCAGCAGCTAGTCGGGATCCATATCCAAGTCGAGACCGTGACTATTATCCAGCCAGAGACCGAGACTACCCTTACTCCTCCAGAGATCCATTCCCCAGCCGAGATCCCTATCCAACATCTATCAGAGATCCATATCCACCGACCAGAGGAGATCCTTACATCAACGGCGTGAGAGACACTCACTCGCCCTCTACCTACCCGGGTAGTCAAGATCCCGGCAACTACCTCGATCCTGACTTGTCTCCCTACAGATGCCGATACACGGTTACCTACGAGAAAGTCGTCGGCCACACTTACAATGGAGCGAGAAAGTACGATATGAACATTAACAGATGAATACACATACTATATATACTACGTATAATTCGACCATTTCTTTCACTTTCCCCTTGTTCTCCCTTTTCAAAGCACACGGCAACTACTTTGTATGGAGTAGAAAGTAGAGAGTGAAATCCACGTTTTCCCTCATGACTCATTTCACCACCGTGTTAGCTTATGTATCTTACAGCATAAAGCGAAAGAAAGAATGAATGAATCAGGGGATGAGGAGCGAGCGAAAGACATTCGCATTCTCATTCTCATTCAGGTCATTTTCTCATGGCGAGCCCATGACCATGAATAACCTTTTATTTCATTTGCACAGTTCAACGTGATTTCATTGCTTTTTCTTTTGTTTGACTCCTCCACACGAACGAATGTGTAGGGAGATAATTCCAACTAGGACGGAGGTGGGAATTACTGGCGAATGCTTGAAGGAGTGTGACCATTTACGAGATCGTTGTCTCGCCGTTAGCATCGAACCACTTAGGAGCACTGGTCAGAGATGTTATTCTCTCGATCGGTCCTCCGAGGCCGACTCCTCCCTCCTTCACCCCTCTACTGACTTGGTACACTTTGAAAAAATATGCTTAAGAGGTAAGTAATCTGCTCCAAACATAATTCTATCCCACTGTATTGTAAATATTACATTGTATTATATAAGCTCATCCATTAAAGAAAGTTTGGGATTAAGCTTTGAATAAACAAATGAAGACATGACCATTAGCGAGATATGTCTAAATATATACATGCGTAGAAAAGAAAAGACCAATAATAGTATTGTATTTGTACAATTATTATCAAGTCGAATTTAATAAAAAGTGGAAAGTTTTAATGCGACTCTACAATAATGAAGACAAAGTAAGCAGATGTAGAAACTACATACATAACTACATGTATAATGTACTGAAAATTGCAACTTTACAGAGCGACATTGCGGCAAAATGTGGACTTTTACTCGAGTACCAGAGCATGAGTTAGTTGGCCCAGGAGACTTGGAAATTCGAAATATTTACAACCGGCGTCAATGTCAAGATGAATGTTTAAGAGGACCCCGCGGCCCGTGCAGGTAAGAGGACCCTAAGCAACCTATAAACTTTGTTGCCTTTTCTATTTTTAATGTTTACTTTATTTCTCTGCTCCTTCCTCCCTGTCTCCGTCAATACAAGTGCATACATCTTTCTTTCTCACTACGATGGAGCAAAGCAGCATTTAGTTTTCCCTGTTGTTTCTTTTATAACTTTTTGCCTGTACTAGGCAAACTTTGTACAGAACAAAAGGAAGAAAGAAGATCACTTGATTTTATATTACATTACTCTGTGGCTTTCTAATAATTATCCATGCTCATAGATCTCTACCTCTCTTTTGTCCTCCTTCTCATGCACTAGGTCCATAACTTACTACGCTCGTGAGCGACTTTGCAAACTAAGTAGTGAAACAAGGAGAACTCGACCTGAAAGTTTCCGAAAGGCTGGTCCCGAAATTGATTACATGGAGAACGAATGTGCACCAGGTATAAACTTTGATGCCCACACACAGTAACAAATAAAAGGCTCACATACGTAATATGTACATAGTTATAATATTGTATAAGTGCACATACACACAATATTTTATGTACAAGGAATTAAATCCAAATATTATCATGACATGACATATCTCTAATATGACATGATGACGATTGGGTTTCATGGTTTGTGAGTGTATGTACTTGGATATTATTTTCTATGCAAATATAATTTCTACTCCGCAGCTCCGCCGCATTGCGAATACACCGACTCCCCAGGCAGATATCTACCGGTGGCCGATAAATTTATGCCAAGAATGTACAGCGTTGAAGACTGTCGTCGAGGTTGCGACACTGAACCCGAGTTTCAGTGCAAAGCCTTTAGCTTCCACTCATACCGAAGAGAGTGCCTTCTCAGCTCCGATGACACCCACTCAACTGGCCAGGCTCTCATTCCAGATCCCGACTTCTTCTATGGAGAACGTGGCTCTTGTAACAATGGTATGGAAACTGTGAAATGATCCTAGTCTTATTAAATACTAATATTTATTCATCAAATAATAAAATTATTATTCGAACTACATACGTACATACAGATAATATATGCACATGCTTTAGCTCCAGGTGATGCTAGATCTCATGTCTGCATGTGCACAAATGCATGTATTTTATATGATCCTGCCATTTCCATTCTAAATGTCTTGATAATAACTAATAATTAGTTCGCGTGGACTGCACCCCCTCAGACATGATGGTAACCATTAACTTTGGAACTCCGTTCGCGGGACGAGTTTTTGCTACGGGCAATCCACAGTCTTGTTTCGAGATGGGGGGAGACAGGAGTCAAATTGTTTTGAGAATTTCCCTCGGCACTCAGTGTGGAACTCTTCAGCAGGTAACTATAGTTCACAGCACACACCTAGTCATTCAAATTCTCTCATTCGCATTTATTCCCTAAATTCAAGCAAATTGGAGAAAGAGTCTAGTTTCAAGTTGAGAGTCAAAATGATCCTTGACAAGTCAAGAGTCAACATTGTTTATTCTATTTATTCTTTCTCCCTTGTGTCAATACCACTACCCTCCGAGCTTGTCGGCGTATGTATCTTTCTATTTAAAAAACTCATGAATAATCTAAACTTTTTCCCTTCAGACCTCTTTTTCTATCTTTGGATAAATTGCTCTAAGTGCACTTATCGTTACAAAAGAAGAAGTTGTGCGCAATATGAAAAGCAGTTGAACTAGTCATGTCAAGTACAGTACAGAGATAGACACGGGTGAAAATAGTTCAACGTTCGTCATCGTCTCACAAATTATACAAATACTGCCATTTGTAATTTATAATATGGAGTAGATGACAGATGACGTAGCTATGAGTTGGGAGTACAAAATTTGAATATGTAATGCAAAATCACGAGCATACATAATAGCAAGTCTCTTTTAAAGAATGTTCCACTATAACATTTTAATGTACCATTTACTGTGTTTCTAATTTTCATTTCCAACTTTTAATACATGTAATAATGTTAATTACTGTTTTTCTCCATTTCACATTTGGTTATATAATGCTTTTGAAATAAAAAAATAGGCTTTTTCTTTCATGTCTATAGATTTACAGGGTTTTTCCTTTACACATTCCCTGATTCTCTCCAATAGTTTTTCCTATTCCACCTTTCAAATTCCAATCATGGTAATGATGATGACGACGATGACTTGACAAATCTCAGCTTTGCTCGATAATTTTTATGCATTTGATTTTATACAATTAGCATGGTTTTCTAATGTTTGTATATTTTTTGTGCATATAAAAAGGGACGAGGGCGGTACGTCAATCACGTGGTGATTCAACAAAACCCGGTCATCATGCAAGAGTCTGACAAGACAGTCAGGGTTGAATGCTCTTTCGATGCCAACGACCAGACGGTTTCATATGCACCTAACGGTGGACCAGGGGGCACCTCGAGAGATCATGAGGGTGGTGGAATTTCTGTAACGTGAGTACAAGCACGCTCAGTATTTTTTTAAATTTTACTACTTGTAGCTACAGTCCATTTATTTATATATTTAGCTAGACTCCATTTTCCCCTCAATTTTCTATAATTTCCCCCCGCTCCCTGTAATCACAATACACGAATCAAAACCAACGAAACTGAGAGAGAGAGAGAGAGCGGAAGGACATTGTCCGAATGGGAACAATGGAAACCCACTCTCAATAGAAATTTGTGGACGTAGGCTGTACATATAAATCTATATGTCTATAATAGATGGATACATAGATAGGGACGTTCGAAATATACATAGTATATAGTCAAAGTAAGTACACTTTGAATATGAATTTGGATTTACCAACCAAACAGTCACATTAGAGCTTACTCACAATTGTCCCTATCACCACCAACTTTACTTCCGGTGATGGTCATAAAAAATCTCGTTTATGACTTTTTGTTGTTGAATTTTTAGCAGAGCATGTACCAAATCCAAAAAAAAATGTACAAAGTTAGTCAAATCATCCACCACTTTTGTACGGATTCGTACATGTGCAACTTAGTTACACGTATCATTATTCGCATGATTATATCTCCATCTGCGATCCATACAAATACACACATACACAAATTTTTATGCATGTATCAAGGCTGCTGTTGTTTTCCACCTTGTGTGTAAAAACGGTGTACAAATACATGCATAATGTATGTAGTATGTATACATTACATTATTATGTATCGTATATTCATTACCTTGTGGGTAAAATCAGATAGTTGTATATGAGTTTTGACATTTCATTCAGACGTCATAACTATTTGACTTTATTTCAAAATTTGATAGGCTTCATGAATCGATAGTAACTATAGACAAAAGACCATTAGTTTGCAGTTCACACTTATCAACTTTAAAATAATACACAGACAATATACATTCAAAAAAACATATACATAAAATGCATTTATTATTCGTGTGTGAATTATGTATGATGAGATATATACATACATTATTTTGTGTCCGTTATTTTGATCACTCACATGATTATATCAAGGCTAAATCCGTCCATACAATTTAATATCTCACCGAAGGACAAACAGTATACATAATATAGCAAACATATATACAGAAGCCATTAAGTTTGCCGTACAATTAAAAAATAATAACGCTAATCGATAATGTCTTCCGTATGTTGATTCACACCTAATCCAAATTTCGATTTAAAATGATACAATGTTGTTTCCATAATAAAACACACAGCCTTCAATTTTCAATGATTCCAACAATCTTTATTCATCAATGTGCAATAAAGACCAAAAACTTCAACTTCGTCTAGCTAAACAATAAATAATAATACTGTGTAGTATAATTAATTCAAATAACAGGAGATACAAATGAATTTTGCACCTTTGTGGATTTCAGAGTCCCGTTTCGACCCACTGGTACAAATATCGTGACCAACACGGCACCCACACCAAATGTTCGAATGAGGATCGTAATGAGGAACGGACAGGATGCATCGGTCGTCGGTTTAGGAGAAGAGTTACAGCTCCGCATTGAAATTGATCCGTCGAGCGCCTTTGGAATCTTTGCAAGGAATTTGGAGGCCAGGACCGAATATGGCGAACTCTTAACTCTCATCGACAACATTGGGTAAGGAAAAAAAGATGTAAAATTAAGGAGTGCAGCGGAGAGGAAAGTGAAAGAAAAAGACTAAGCGCCTCAGTCTTTTTTCCTCGTCCATTTAAGTCCCGAGTCTCATCTATTCATCCTCAATTCTCATAATGTTAGACCTCCATCTTAGATATTTTCTATTACTTTATTCTATTCGTTTCTTCTTCTCCGTGTATGTGTTTAACTTTGAAATGACAACGGCGGCAGGCAGGGTACGTAGTAGAAAGATAAAAGGCAGAAGAGAACCAACCATATGAGATGCGAAAGGCAAAGAGAGATTGAGGAAAAATAGTAAATGCCTTTCTCTCAAAAGCAAAGCCATGGTGTGTAGTGTACAATCTGCATTGTTCCACTTCCTTTCTTCTTTTCTTTGCTAATAGTTTTCCCTTACTCTTCCCTGCTCATGAAAGCATTACATATGGCACTTGAAGAGAAGGCAATTTGAATGCACATACATACACACACACCACGGAAAGGAAAGGAAACGAAAGAGAGAAGAGGATCTTAATCTTTACTATAATGTGAAAATCTTTCCCTTTCTATTCTGTTTCCTGATACTCACTCTCACTCTCGCACACACATATACATAACTTTTTTAAAATGCGTGGACTTTCTCATGTGTAACGTAGAGGGAAATGGAGAAGCCGTAAAAGAGTGTTTCATACTGTGATTCATACTAACACATGAGTCTTCTCCTCTTTGCTCTCTCGTTCTATATTCAGCACTGAGGAACAAAAAGAAGGAATGCAATGTTTTCTTTTCACGCTGTGATTTTCCCACACACAAAACCACGAACGAACACATGAACACAGAAAATGAACGGAGGGAAGGGCTCTCTGAAACCAAAGAAGAAAGGCAGGGAGAGAAAAGCAACGAGGAAAAAAATGCAACCAAAGCTGTAATTTGAAGAGCTTGAGAGCAACATATTTTATACAAACTTTTTTTGCACAATACATTGTACCACATCCCACATCTGTGAGGAGATGGAAGAGTGGCTAAACTTTTGTACACAAAAAAAAGAAAGAAAAAACACCCAAAAGTGAAAGACTGGCTGAGCTTTTAACCGAGACCAGAAGAGCAGGCAGAACCGTAGTTGTAACAAAGTGCTAACGCCATCCAAACCATACCTAACTACACACAACACATCAACTTAATTTGTCTTGACGAGCTTCCGATTGGATTTAGCTAACTTTCCTCTCCGCACTCGTTCTCAAATATGTATGTACATACTCGGGCTAGTCAAGATGGAAGAGAAGGTCGAGGAGAAAAAATATAATAATAGTTTATAGTCCCTTTACTCTCTTCTCCATGAATAACAGCACAATACACATGTATTTGGACAAGACAGATTGAGAGACAAGACAAACAATGCATCAGCATTATGAGCAAGGAAATGAACCCGTTAAACGATTTTCCATTGTCTTGTTGATATAGTTAATAAGTGGGCAATTATTACACTACATTTATAGTGAAACATTCTTCCTATTACTTATTGCAATTACTATATGCATGTACATATATATGTACAATGTACAACTTCAAAGCCTTGTTTCTGTCATAATAACAGTATAAACTGTAATGACTCCATTCGTAACTATTACTATTAGCCAAGCCGCGAACTACAAAGAAGAAAAGTTGTAGTTAGTTGTCATTGCGTGCTGGTTGAAGACATGACTTTCTTACCCCGTTTTCCATAGTAAATAGATAGTACAGGCGTAAAATACTACTACTACTACTACTACTACTAGATACTACTGAATTTTCTTCCTGTACTTGTTAGCTCGCGCCACTTGCGTTTTACATCATAACTTTGAGTACATGTTAATAAATGCGAAATGTCAGCGAAAAATTCCGGAAGCGGTTAGATGACAAGCTTATTGAATAACATATCAATTATTTTTACACCCATCCGACACACACAAGAGATAGGCCGATGATAGGCGCGATGAACTAGCATGCATAATGTATATGTATGTACACAGTCAATAAAGCTTCATCTGCAGTAGAAATAGTAGCTTTCTACTTCATGGGAAAGTAAAAATAAAAGAGAGAGAGAAAGATACGAATAGACATACCATGACGGGAAAGGACAGGCTGTCACTCGTGAAAAATATTGAGTGGAGAAAGTGTAAAAGGGCATTGAGATGTATAGACTCAAAGCTTGAAGGCATGAAAAAAGACGACATATTGCTCGCCCATTGCCTAAATGTAGTCCACATCACAAACATTAAGGAGGTTTGGGACTGACTACACAAATATAAGTAAAAAAACATTTGTATTGCATAGCCGACCAAGAACCATAAGAAAACGACTTCATTTATAAAAATATTCTGATTTATCTGTCAATGTAAGTATTTCCAGAAGTAGAAACTATCACTGTTTCCTGTTGTCAATCTACTTACATAAAATGACACATGTATGCAGCATGTAATTCTAATTCACAGAATGAAATTCTGAATCGAATAGACAAAACATAAAAATTGGTCACAAAGTCGTTTAGAAATGTTTGGATTGAAATATGATTTCAAAAAATCATTTGTACGTGGCAAGTCAATGCCAAACTTTTGTAATATATTGTTGCTGCAGACGAGTCAGTCCTTGTCTTGTCCTGTCTCGTGGATAGACTGCAGAGCAGATCGGTTTGGTGCAATCATTCCAGATCAACGACTTCCAATGAATCATCAGGACTCGTTCAGAGAAGAGGACCAGAAATATATGTATCTATATTGCCAAAATGGATCCTTATTCGCACAATATCATTACTATTACGATGCTTTCATCTCTCATCATTTTTTACACGCAGTTATCAATATATCTCAGCACATTGCCGTACGTTCTAGCCTACCACACATATACAGATACATATATATCTTTATTTTCTTCACCCGAAGCTCTTTTATGGAAAGAAAGATAGAGAGCGAGAGTCAAAGCTCATACTTCGTACTCGATGTATACATGTGCATCATGGTTGTTGAATATTACTTTTACCAATACAAAATTGTATACTAGAGGTATGTAGCCAAGGAGGGAACGGCGAGTTTGCCTTGTGCAAAAAATGAAGAAAAATCTATAAAAGTTTTACAAACTTTTAATGTTTTATTTGACGAGGGGAAAAGATGGATGGATAAATCGACGACCGGGCAAAGGCATTCCCTGGCATACATGTGTGCAATATATTTTATATTATTACAAGGGAGCATTATCAAGAATGAGATATAAATATGACACAAAATGCTATACATTATTAGGAACGGGAATAATATGCATTCTTTTGTGAATGTAGCGTTAAAGAATATTTTGTATGATATTTTATCGTCGCGTATAAAAAATAAATATCGATTCCTCATTCGATAATGCATTAAGTAATAATAAAAATATTGAGCTTAAAAATCTAAACTGCAATGTATATAATATTAGTGTTGATAAAATATGTAATAATGCAATGTTTTTCTGGTAATCTACACAGCTGCCCACGAGATCCCAACGTATTCCCGGGTCTGGAGTCAGAGCGAGGTGGAACACGTAATCTTTTTGCCGACTTTAAAGCTTTCCGATTCCCATCCACCGCCACCGTCAACTTTGTGGCCACCGTTCAGTTCTGTCAAGACGTTTGTCAGCCGGTGAGTAAAAAGAGACAGAGAAAAACTTTATCGCTGTCATTTCCTCTCCCTTTATTTTTTGCACTTTTTTCATTCTTTTTCGTGTCCCTACAATAACTACGTACACATACATAGTTACGCATGTACATGATGCACAACTTTTAACATAATATTACATATTATATATAAATCTGTTTATTCAAGCACACGGTAGATAAAGTGAAAGTACAAACCCTCCCTTGCTCCCATTCTATTGTACAATACTTTATATACGTTACATATTTAATACTACAAGGCACTCGACGCTTACAAATCATACAAAAACCCTGCACACGAAGCACAAACACATACTTAGATACTATCTCTAGATGCAACTAGAAGAATTGAGAACGGCGGCATGAAGGTGGGTACGAGACAGACACGCTTTCTCCAACAATAAAGAGAATACATAGAGTAAAAACCTTCTTTTCTTTTCCCTGTTTTTTCTCTCATCCTTCGTCACAAGATCTTGCTCCTCTTTCGTTTTACGATGAAATAACTTAAGAGAAACACCTCGTATGCAAAATCATAAAGGCACAACCCGTCGCCTCTTTCTCTGCGATGCATACATCACCTTCGTATAATAGCTCTGTCAAGTTTCCTTGTTCTTCTTGTTCCCACCCTACTCAACTTGGTGTCTGTCCCATTTATATGCTCCCATATCGCCGCGAATGAATTCTATTTGAGAAAGGGAAACTTTAACGAATATACTTTATACACACACAAAATATCCATACATACATACATGTTCATCCATCTTAAATTTATCAAGTTATCTCGTCACACGCAGCTGTAAAAGTAAATTTGCCGACATGTAAGTACATACAAGCAAGAGCTTTCTATGTATGAATGTGTAGACATATATTTGCACGGTACACATGGATATATTTCATTTTCATTCGAACAAAAGAGAATATTTGATGAGCACCTCTCTTGGTAATTGCCCAGTCACACCTCACTCACACCATCAAACAACACAGATGATAAAGTAATTGGTCGTCAATGGATCATATAATGTAAGACTGAAAAATAATTTGGGGCAACAGCCAGCACGGTAATAAAAACCAGAGATTTTCCACATCTTTGAGAGACGCGATACGAGGTTCGATAACAGATACAATATGAGACACCTGTGCCGATCTTTATATTCCCGTTAACGAGAGAACAAGCGGACGCTCGTTTGAACTTGGAATACAAATTACCATTTAAATATACATAAATACATACATATAGACATACACACTACACACACAAGTAGATACATGTATGTACAAACAAACATTAACCGTCATTCGGCAACCTCACTCACAGCACGACAGCTTTATATAGACTATAAAACCGAGACACAATGCCCATGTATATGTATGTATAATAGAAATGTAGATTTTCCTGTTGCTGAGTAGTTTTGAGTCAGCTCATAGCCCTGAATCTTGTGATTGTGCGAAGAGGAGATCAACAAGCTAGATAAAAATGTGGGCATTTCTGTTCGCCCTTTTACTATGCTGATCTTTATTTTCCCCTTCTTTCACTCTATATAAATACGTACATATATACACATAGTTTTGTTGTTGTTGTTGCTGTATCCTTCCGCGTCTTATGTATTGTGACTGTTTGTTTTGGTGTCATGAAATTTTTATAGGTGAGATGCCAAGGAGGTTTGGAGTCGTTCGGTCGTAAGCGAAGATCCGCGGAATATAATGAGACGATGAGAGAGCATCGCGTGGAAGAGATAACTGTGACTGCCACCGTTCCTCCAGCCTCGTCATACAACGCCAATGCAACTATATATACTCCCACTAATAATAACAACAATCCAGTTGGAGAAGACTACAAATATAACATCTTCCAGTATGGCAAGACGGAGAGGATCGACCGGGACCGAATAAATCCTTTAATCTCAAGTAAGAAACGGAGACAACGTGCAGTGCAAACACGTTTCTCTATTATTTCTCACTAGTTTGTATTATATATAGTTGATATTTTAAATTTTACTTTACAGCATTTTCACACAACCCTCATGTTCATATTCACACGATATCGACATTGACGTTAAGGCACAAGGCCGGTCATCCATTCCATCAAAAAACAATTCAGCACACCCTGCATGTCTCATCTATCTTTCTTATTGTTAGTATGTGTGCATTACCAGTTGAACTGCCGTACATGAGCAGCATGTATACAGTTGTATGTTCCGCGATATACATTTCTGGAAAACTAGAATCCACACAAAGTTTATTATCCACATGGTACATACAATGTATTATTGAATTTTGACTGTAAGTTAAGTTCCCAGTTCAAGGAGGCCGGAAGATAAAGCAGTGGTGAGAAACTCGACTCTATATACGCCGTACTCTTCTTTACAAGTCTCAAGTTCTTAATTCACTCCCTGGATTTATCATAATGAAAATCTTTATTGTTCAAGTCGTATATCTAGCCTCTTGGGACACAAATTTAATGAAGTATCGACGTTTCTCCACTTCCTTTTCTTTCCCTGAACAATGCTTAACGCTATTTCAACTTTCAACAGAATCTAAAATATTGTGTATAGTAAGTATAGTCGTAGATTTTACAAATACAAAGTCGCCATATTCTGCCACTCGTTTCCTCATAGAGCTTTGTATTGTACATATATCAATAGCATTCCAGGCTTCCTTTTCTTATTTTAACGAGACAGTTAAAATTCATATCACCTATCTCTTTAATCGTGTGGACTCATATAGAGACGATACGGAATGTATTAAAATTTTCCACTTCCTTGAAGTAAAAAACAAATATTTGCACTCTATATCTGCAAGAATAAGAGATTTGAAAAAGTCATTACAGGAAGCTAAAATTACTCCGTAATTTTCTTTTCGATATTCCAGGAAGTGAAAATCATATTGCTTATTGATTTATGTACGATGTACGTATAAGTATAAATACATATGTACAATGTACATACATACCTGAATGCATATCTACATATTTTTACTAACGACTTCACAAAAATTAGACCAACAGAAAGAGAAATTATAATATATTTTCTCCATATATCTTGTATATTATGCAACATAGGGAGTATGGCAAATCGAGAGTTTAGCCTGTCCTTGATTCTTTTTTTTCTCAGGCTATGAGCTGTGATTTCGATAATGAAAACCTACAGAGTAGAAAAGTTTGGAGAAGCTGAAAGTCAAAAGTTAACTTAAGACTACAAAAGATCTCTTCATTTGTTGTTTGGATTGTTGCTTTTTCTGTAGAATCTATTTGAAGACAGTTTTCATCTACTTTTATAGAGTTTGGACCTCTACAGTATGAGAAAATGTGTCAAGTCCTTGATGTTTTGGGTGATAATTCTCTTTTATCTAATACTACATATTGTATTTTCCTATGGAAAACACTTCACACAATATTATATTTATTCATAATAATCAATAACTTGAAACTTTCCTCAACTTTAAAACAGAGAGCTGACTTTTGGCTTTAGAAAATTCGTCACGGTAGGCTTTAATTTAAATGATTATTGCTAAATATCTTTTGACTTTGCCAAACTTTGGTATGATATGCTTCTTCATTATTCATCAACATACCCCTTTTTGCCTACAGTCATACGTCATGTGTTTTGGCATACTTTCTTAGCCATTTCTTTACTTTGGAGTTCAACATTGTTGTAGAATTTTGAGTTGGTTGGTCGCTTTCGCAACCCACTTTCTATACTTGATTTCTCTCATTGTTGTAAATTGGATGTTGCTGAAGAACAAAGGTTTATTATAGCGATTCCATACATAGTATGTATATAACTCGATTAACATGGCGCAATACGGGATGTTCCTTGTATGAAATTGTGCATTCATAGGGAAAATAAGTTTCCACTCGATTGCCGTACAGTTACGCACACCTTCTCATTTTCTTTTTTCCATCTTAGCTCAAAGTTTTTATTTTGTATTGCTATTTCATCATATTTTGGATGGAGCAACAATACATAATATGTATGTTTACGTCCTGCGTTGTCCTTGGTGACTTGGCCAATACGATACAATGTAGCGCAACGACGCTCTTTGTAAGCCATGGACATTTGTCACCTAGAATGGGGCACAGTCTACGAAGAACAATGCAGAATGCGTGTGTGTAGTGAGTAGCGTACATCATAAAAAGAAAGAGATGGCATATTATATTACAAAGCCTGGAAAATACGTAATATGTAGAGAGCAGGAAAAGGTTCCTGTCATCTCAACTCATCTCACCTTTGGTACAATGAGCTGGATGAAGAAAAGGGGAAAGTAGGTATCTTTCCTTTGAATTCTTCAAATCATGTAACATTAAAACAAATGTAGATAAGGCAATTTCTGGGCTCAAATAAATGGCACCATGGTGATGGTGATGATGATGATATATTTCAGGTCGTGAAAAGAAGATCCAAGATCCGGATCTATCTAGATGCGCGACTAGACTAGACTCAACATCCTTTTAATATTAGAGTAGATAAGAAGTCTAACCTAATTTTTTCCCAGGGAAAGAGAGCCGAAAGCAGAAAGCCTGTGTACATGGCGTGTAGACTACAGGGTACATGGAATGCGTTTTTTCAACATTGAGATGAAATGAATATTGAGAACAGCTTTCACCACTCAAGCTCAAGGCTTTTTGCGTTCACTCCGTTTTTGGTACACTACCCACATAGATAGATATACATATGAATTTTATGTTATAGATTATAGAGCATTGACTGGTGTACAAAAATTTTCACATGTGCATGTATTTCAAAGATTAAATCGAAATGCTGCTAGGGATTAAAGTGCTGTCGTCACAAATCAAAAAATTACGTGCAGTTAAATGAATGTAATGTAATTCATATCTGTATGTGATACATCACTTCAAAGAAATTCAGACGATAGATTTTATATGGAACAGCGTCAGATAGATATAGGAAAAAGTGATGCTTGCAAAAAGAAGCAAATAAATACTTTTTCCATCTTTTCCCTATAAACAAATATGCACAATGTACATGGAATAGTTACGATTCCAGACTATATCGTTCGCACATTTATTTAATCCTGATTTGGAAAGCCCAATGTGCCGTGTATTTAATTTAAATTTGAATTTCCATGAGATTTCACAGCAATCGCTCGGGGAGAAGGACCAACAACTTGCATATCGATCGTCTGAAGTTAAAACTTTGTACTTTTGAAATCATTAACAACTGAACTAAAAATTTCAAAACCGCATTTTCAGATTTTTTCAAAGTTTTTGTCAATACTCTCAATAACTTCATAAGTTATCATTTTTTCGATATCATAAGCTTGTTCATTGTTTAAGTAATCAATTTGTGCAATTACTGTTTCAATGATTATGCCAAATTTGGAAATTTTGACACAACAGGATTTCAAAAATTCGTAGTTTTCATTTTAGACGATCGAAATATTGAAGCATCCCATTATATGTATATGTGTATATAATGGTACATATGGGTATAAATCATTGGAATTTTTGCATGGGATTTGCAAAATTCATCTTCACTTTGTTTATAGAATTAAAAGGAGTGCATGTAAAAATGGTGGGATGGATTATAACAGTAAAGCTTGTTTGTGGCTTAAAAGGACAGTTGAAGATCATAGAAACGAGACAGAAGGGGGAGAGAGCCGTAGGAAACTAGGGAAAAGCAAAATAATAGTAATTTTAACAGGATTAAAATGATAGACTGAACATTTCCTCAAGGCTCTCTTTGTCTCTTTGCCTACCCACCCTTTCTCAAAAGATTTCTAATAATCGCCTTGTTCTAGATATTTTGTCTTTTGTTTCCTCCAAACGAAATGAAACCAGCCAACATTGAATCCATCATAGCCATTCTATTTCCATCTATTGTCATACATTGGACGGAGACAACTATCGTAAAAGATAGTAAGTGAAAGTAAAACAAGAAAAAGATGTGAGCAGAAAGGCCCAAGTAGGGAGAAAATCCGAGGCGGAAAATCTGATTAGCGTGAAAAGCATAGTCTAGCGGGTGTAACAGCTCGCGAACTCGCAGGGAAAAGGCAAGAAAAGAAAGATCTATGTGATGTGTGTACTTGCCACAGTCATGCAGCCTCCATATACATACTATGGGCATGAACACTCACATTCACCCTCGCCAAGAACAGAGGGAAGGAGAACCGATTAAAGTGAGCTCGTAGAGTCTCGCAGTTAGACTTTTTGTGACGATGAATTCCTTTATGACGAAAACATACACTCACTGTTTCATTAAAAAGGGAACGTGAGATTCCCCACACCACTTCTTGCTTCTTTGTCATTTTCCATCTTCAAGAAAATATTAAGATGAATACACAGATGCAGACACTGCTTATAGTGAGAAACGCCACTAGAGAAAGGAAAAAAGAAAGACAGAGACTGAGGCCGAGATTGGAAACGGCTATAAAACATGTACAATGTACACTACAAATGTGTGTATAGAGAAGACAAACCATGCTGTGGAAAATGGAAAAATATGTACAAAAACTGTCAAGGGCGTGGAATGCTTCGAGAAATTCTTCAGCGCCAGGAGCGAGGTACGACATCGTATCAAAATTTGCATCAAATTTTTATCCGAGTTTTCCAAGCTTTTGTATTGAACTTTCCTCGACCCCCTTCTCTTCTGTTTAACGTTTTAAATAGAACATTGACAAAAGGTACTCGATTTTCATTTAAAAACAACAAAACGTGTATTTTTTAAGGGGCCCAACTTATAAGTATATAAGAGGGAAGAAATTAAACAAAGAAGATTTGGCCCACGGAACTGCAAAACGTCCATAATACTACTCATATAATGTAGTATAGCAGAACGTATTGACAACCTGACACTCCTAAACACTCCCACATTGAAAATATGGAAGGGAGAAAGGGTAGGCGAGAGACATAGTGGATAGATACCGGTGATGATAATAATACAGCTCTTGTATCTTAAGCATCTACTTTGTGTCTCAAATTATTATACAGACAAAAATCGAAAAAACAGGAACAAACAAAAGAAACTTAAGTGGAAAAAAGACGACTTTCTCTAGATTTTAAAAGATTCAGTTTCTCAGATGGATGACAAAAAATTGCCAACATGTACATGAAACACACAACAACGAAGAGAATATAACAAAGACTGCGATTTGTTTCCTGCAATTTTCAAACATACAGACTACAGACGCACAGAAACAGGCACCATGTTGTGTTGTTTACGAGAGAAATATCGTTTTTCGCCATGCCTTTCTCCCCGCTCCCTACGCAGTCATTGTGTGATTGGCATTGTACTGAATCTCTCTTTCCTATTGTACGAATATATTGGGCGTGTTTTTCCTATTGTAAGAATGAACATGAGAACATGTGGAAGAGGAAAGGGGACATAATTTTTCCTTCCATCCCATTCTCCATCTTTGCCCGATACATAAGTACAGATGCTTGTACATTGTACATACATCATGCTTTACTTGTGTACAAAACATGGAGAACAACAACAAACTCCAGCTTTTTTTCTATGAAATCATGTAAAGTCGAAAAGGCTACGTGGAAAACGGAATCGAGCCACGCGTTCTTTTAAATAAAATGTCCCATTTTTATTTCCATTTGTATTTGTTTTTTTTTTTTGGAGGGAAATCTCAAAATCGTAAGATACAGTCGAACATGCCATCTCACGAATGTGATTTGTGACTTTCCATATCCATACTTCCTGTCGATAAATTTGAAAGCAAACCTGCTGTGAATTCAATTCAACTCGATACAGAATATCTATGAATAATGCACACTAAATCATGGAATTTGTCCCAATGAAAATGTTTTACAATTTACTATACAGTTCATTTGATTTTTTCCTATTTCCCCACTTTTATTTGAACAACTTTGATTGAGAGAAGAAAATATATACTACACATCTGGATAAATGGCCCTCACTGTATGCTTTAAATACATATTTCTATTACACTGAGTTCTTTTGGAGGTATTCAAGTACAATATAATAAATATATAACATAAAGAAGTTTTTTGCTATTGTCATTGTTGATCGGAAATTTCCTGACGGTTCCATGACGAAGTATTCTATTACAAAAAAATAGGAAATAGAGATGATGATAATAATAATAAAAAGAATAATAGCAATAATATCTCTAATATTTTTATGAAGAAAGGAACTTATAAATAAAGCTTCCATTCTTCTTTGAGTACTTAGTCAAAATAAAAAGCTTGCGAAGAAAATATTTCGAAATTTGATCGCCCGTCTGATCCGAATTCTAAAGAATGCTTATTGGAAGTCAGCCTTTGGCACATGTAGACTTAACAAACAAATTTGGAATCATGACATGCAAAAATTCCTTTGTGTGACATTTATGCCCTAGTTGATGATTGCACATACATGAATTGTCACTGGAAGAAAAATATGTCTGGGCTTGGATTTAGAATATTTCTCAAATACATTTTCGGTTTTAGCTGTTCTTGTTTTCCAGTAACTTTGACAAAGGACTCCCAACTGGGTTTTTTGAAATTTCAGTTTCCCTTCGTTTTTTCACTACACGTCTAAAAATTTAAAAAAACACAATATACTCATGTGTATCTTGCATACCGGATTTTTACTGCTGTCAAGATTTTACATTGTACAGACGTCAAGCAAAATTTGTTGTGTCGACGGCTTGGATACAAAACTGACGACATTATTGTGTTGAGCCTCAAAAAGTTGTGCTTATTTATTTAGATAAAAAACATATCTACGCATAAATAGTTGGTCGTTTTCTTCTACAGTGTTCAAAAAAATTCACCACAAATGCTTGAAAATATAGTAGACAGAAGACACTTTCCTACATATTATATGTATACATAATATATGCAATATGAATTCAGAGAGTTGATCTTGATAGCAGCATGTAAATTTGAAAATCATAGCGTATTGTTTTTCATGAGTTTCTCAATTCCACTTGTGAAAGTTTTCTTTCTGTAAGAATGGAGTGTTCTCACATGTGTTCATATTTTATATGGTACTCGATAGACTACCAATTTTTTCAACTCCAGGGCACAGTTTTGGATTTCAAGAACCAGGAAAAATAAGCTCTCTAAAAATTGTGCTTTTCCAAATTTCCATAAATTGTGCATGCTCAATGTCATACTTCCCTATACTTTTAACCCTATATGCACTTTTCCAATGACAGTCATATAAAGTTTAGTTGCTTTCTTTGATAATACTGAGAAAACAAATATCCCAGCATCTGTGTAGTATGTAGGTATGTATGGCACAGATACACAGAGAATGAAGTTTCCGCAGTTTCTTATGATTGATTGCCATCCAGTAATGTTGTCACGTTCGATCTGAATTGATGCATACATGCACTTTTGTATGCAAACAACATGTCGTCTACTTTCCAACATTCTCCAGTCATGATTTCTCTCCCACACTCATTTTTTCCATCATATATTCGCCTGTATCATCTTAATTTGCATAATGCTCGAAATTTAACTGCCACTTTCTCCATCATATCATATCATATTATGAGGAAGAGGTCGGTATCCGTCATATTTTCCTATAGTATATTTCCGTCATATTTTCGACCACGGCAAAACTCGACTTGACATGAGCCAGCGAAGGAAAGAGGCTCTCATAGAAATGTTTCTCATGTCCATGAGTATAACTATCACGATTTTTTGTATTATTTTTTACAGATGCGGAAAAGATGCCTATAAGCGGAGGGAGTGGCGGCAGTGGCAGTCGTCAAAATGTTGAAAGTCTGTCAGGAGACTATCCAACGATGATAACCATTACTACGAGTACCGTGGCTCCCGCCTTTGTAACTACGAAAAAGTCACTGCAGCAGTCACATCTCAAGCATGTCGTGCAGTCAGAATCTCAACCGTCCCTCAATTCCGCTACTACCACTCCAAAGCCCGTTCCAGAATTGCCAGGAGCTTTGCCTATACACTCAAAGGTACTTTTTATAGATGTATAAAAGATAGTAGGAATGTAAAAGACACATATACTTTGCAGATAGATGAGGAATAAAGAAGGCCAAGACGAGAATTTAAAATCTCCTGATCTTCAGTCTCTGTAGACACTCCTTTTTCTACATGTGTATCCTCACCTCTTCCATTTCTGCATGGAAACTCCAGCTAAAATGGGACGAAATGAACAGATGCTCTTGTCCGCTGAAATGCAACTTTACTCCCCAATGAAAAATATATTATATTTGCTCGAAAAAACTATCTACAAATAATATATATAAAGAGAGAGATTGTAGAGAATGGCATTCTTCCAGCATTCAAATCAAAAGCCTTTTTTTCAAATTCTAAATTCCGAAAAAGAAATGCATGTAGACTTTACTGCTCATCCGTGCATTGCATAACATTGCATTGATTGCTATTCTCTTGTGTCACCCGTACAGTTGGTTGTCATCCCGAGGACACTTGATGAGGGCAACCTACCACTGAATAATGAAGAACTATTCGGACCGGACATACGCCGTGGCAATATGAATAACAGTAGTCGACCTTTTGGATCTGGACCATCCATTATTACACCGGGTAAGTAAAAAGAATGCCCATTTCGTGTTTCATGATAATATCCATGCACATATACATAGACGCTTTATGCATTTGAGAAGCTGCAGATACTATATTTACTATGTATGTACATGACAATATCCAACTCAGAGTATATAAAATAATCAATACATAGTTATATGTTTAGAAATCCGAAAGGTATTTGCAACTCGGTTTAACTAATGTTTGGTTTTACCTCTCTTTAATCCTCTTCAAATTTATAAAATAGTGTTTGAATAAGTTGAGATAAAAAAGCTTCGTGTGAGTGTGTTTTTCTGCACAATTGTGACAAAGATTTCAAAATCATGAAGCAAGGACTTGAAACAAATAAAAACGCAAAAATATGTATTGGAAATGGGTTAAAAAGTCTTTTGGAAAAAAATAAAACTACAAAGTTATAGATAAAAAAATTACCAGTAACCAAATAAAATGAATGGGGAAAAACATTGCCAGTAAAAAAGCTAAACCTTTTTCCAAATGTTCTCCTCGAATGCTTAGAAATAATAATTTTCCAAAAACACTGTAATTGCAAGTCCTATGGCTGATTTCATTTTTTGAATTTTTGTCGGTGTTTTTACCTTCCAGTATTTTTACTTTCGGTCTTTTTGCTTCGATATTATTAAACGAACCCTGCTAGTAAGCATGCATTGTTCGATATATGTACCCTGACAGCTTAATGGTAGACATAGACCTTGGCGACTCTGTTGGCGGACCAGACAAACAAATTCATCACAAGATAGACCAAGTCTTGATTTCTCAGTCACAGATAAAGAAAGAGTAGTAGTTTAGCCAATAGTAAATAAATAAATGTACCGTTACTTCCTGACGAGTGCCTTTCACCAAAATACATGCAATAGTAAGTCAGCCACCAAAGACTTGCCTCCAGCGGATATAAATCTGTGAAGTGAAAAAATAGAAGAGGGAAATTTAATGGAGCGATATAGGAAAGCCGGTCGGAAAGAGGACAAAGAGACGCCGTCAACACTAGCATCTGTTTAGACCTGTCTGATCGACATGACGATTTTGACTTTGAATTCTGAAGTTTATTGAGAAGGGACAAGACGCTTATCAGTTTTGTTCCTTCACCTCTTAGGATTCGGATAGACTTCTTTCTCTCAAATTTGGGCTTTCACATTATTTTCTATCCTAATCCTACTCAATTCTTTTTCACACTGCTATTGTATAGTATATATTTCTTTATAGTTACATTCACGTTTATTTTTGTAAATCTAAAGTAGAACTTGTAACACAGTCACACATACATTCTCAATCGCGCAAATCGTGACATTCTCGGACGCTCTTAATGATAATATAGGTTACTTACCATTGACTAGTGCAAAAAGAGGGAAAGGAGCAAAGAGCTCTAAGCGAATAACTAACAACTCATTCAATACTCAACCAAATTCAGAATCCCAACTCCACAAAGCACTTCTAACAAAGTGTATTGGTATGGTGTTCACAACCTTTTTATTTGCCAAGTAACAGATGCAACCAACCATTCGTTTGTATAGAGAAGTACATCCATACAAAGAATCTATCGGACTATGTATGTAGTGTCTCTCCTTATATTTTATTTACTATTCACCTTGCCGTAAACGGACTGCAAAGTCTTGTATTTCATGACACGTTCATTGAATTCCCAGACAAATATGATGCTGCACATTAGCTATTACTATATTGAGGACTGAAAGAAAGGGGAAAGGAAACACGGAATACGTGGCACGCAGATTTATGTACAAAGGTCACCGAATATATTTAGATTCTCAAATCCTTTCATTCTCGCCCTATTTCCCCCACCTTCTTTCCATATCACTATATTACTTGCCGAAACTTTGACCATCCTTTAGGAATATATAATATATTGAATGTAGAGAGAGGATAGTAAAGTGAAGCAAGAAGAACGAAGTTCACTTTATCCCCTATCCTTTGAGTAAAAGCCAGCAGGAGTGGAGAATGCGAGCTCAACAAAATCAATAGAAATTCTAGGTAGCCCAAGTACGGTACTTGAATATAGATGTACACATGCTCGTACAAACTACAAACTACCTCCATGTTCGATATTTTCTGTCCAAATACAAAACATCTACTTACGGTTTAAAGAAGGCTAAAAAATACATTGCCCCTACCTATTATGCAGTTTGGATGGCCCTTGCGTGGGAGTCTCAAACCAAAGTCTAAGGGATGAAGAAGCCACAGCTTAAGGTACTGGGTGTCAAGGTATTGTATGAGGCCAGTCAGGATAATAGAGGTGTTTATTTTTTCCATGACAGCTCATAACTTCAATTGATAAAAATCATTGTTATACAGGAATAGGAAAAGTTGGATAAATACCAATGAGAGTTACATTAAACCACCCAAAAAATTCCAACGATCTCAAGAGCGTGTTGGTTGATGAAATAAAGAATTTCATGGAGTGTACATTTTATACAATTTACAATTCACAGAACAAATGTTTGTTATACAGGGCACAACTTTCAACAACTAAGTGAAAGTGAAGAGAGGATGAAGAAGGAGGTTAAACTTATTGAATAATGTGCTCAGTCTTTTGGATGTTGTATTTCATGTA